>JAMWET010006752.1:337500-377500 GCA_024036415.1 Prochilodus magdalenae
GCAGGGGATGGACGTCAGGCACGATACTGGAACAGCAATAACCTGACCTATACAACACATACATGATGCTTTACTCACATAACTGGGTGGTATGGATGACATTTGTTAGTCAGACGGGAGCTTGCTGGTCGGTGAGTCACAAGTCACATGACCTTGTTAAACCAATGAGATGCACGGCATTTCTTGTGACATGGCCGAGAGCCAATGGCACACGTAATATTGTCGGCGAGTGAACATTTTAAATAGTTCATCCCAAAAAGAGGACTGACCGTCCATGGAGGACAGGGAGTTGAAAAACCGGACTGTCCAGCCTAAAACCAGACATGAACTGAAGTGACCTGCCTGCTATCCCAGGTGTTCAGTAGTGCTACCTCTGCTGCTAGTTCCATACAATAGTGTTGTGCACAGCCATGGATCACTTCCACAACTCCATAAGTCACTTTTCCGTGTGCAGTAGACCACACTAGGGTCCGCTGGTGGCCCAGACCACCAATTTCAGGTGGACCAGAGATTCTCGGGAGCAGTCACTGGCTCAAAAGTGGCTTTCACACTTGATCATTCGTATCCTATTTAACACACACAGTGTCTTGGTGGTCCTGGTGGTCCTGGATTTGGAAAAGCCTTGCTTGCACTCACCCTATGTCTTTTTTATGGCGATGCCACAATATTAAACCCTCGTTTTAGGCTGGAATCCACAGATAAGCTTTATATTTCAAGCCTGCTTCAGTCCTTGATGGAAATGGAGTGGAAAGTCCATGCAGATTGCAATTTAGTGCAAGACAAGACTTACCTGAACAGCATGACCGAGCAGGCCAATGCGGGAAACAATGAAGTTTGGAAGGTAGACTCTGATTAGCATCACTTCACTCGCGTGATGGTAATTAGGGCCATTTCTTTTTCACTCGGTTTGAGTAGCGTTAGCGCCGTAGTTATATTAATCCCTTCCTCCGGTATTTCCGCCTGGGATCTGACCTTCCCGATATACATTTCATTTTAACACCAACATTGGAGCAGAAGTTCAGCCAGACCTTGAGATTATTGCTCTGCACTAGGCTGTAAATCATGATTGATGGCCCGAGAATAGACACCGCTGCCTGCGTGTGGAGAAGCAGCCATGTGTGCTTAGAGTTAAACGAGTCTTTATATCGGCAGGAAGGTGGATATGAAACCTTTCTCCAACAGAGCTTTACTGCTTTCATGCGTGAGTAGAGGCTGCTGGTGGTTTTGCATGGCTGCATCACATTGGGGTGTAAAAATGTCACATGTTTGGCTCTGCGTGTTTGATTCATGGATTTAGACAGAGTTAGATGAAAGCTGGAATTCTGCTAAAGGCATTTGGCTACGCTAACATGGCATTAGTGGGAGAGGCGGTGTGTGTCTCTCTGTGTGTGTGTGTGAAGTATGTTGAGGGCTGTCATTACGGCATTACTGCTGGAGTAGGTAAAGCTGAGAGAAAGCTGGAGAGTCACTGCAGAGCTCGTATCCCCGTCTCTGTCTGACCCGCAGACTGCAGACAGAGATGGGCAGTACAACAATATTTTGGACTCTGATGCACAACACACTCATCTGAGCAGATGTTGCAGATATCGTTAGTACTGGTAGAGCACCGACTATGGAGAGGGCTTGTAGGCCTGCTGAGCCGGTGTTAGTACAGCTCTGTATGTGAAATGGTCAATAATATTCCCACTGCTTACACACCTATATGTACGTGCGTGTTCGTGATTGATTATAGCTACACTGCAGTCACTGGTGTGTACAGGACAGTCTTCTTGAAAGGGCCCAGAAATCATTTCACAGCACCAAGAAGACCTAAGGATGAACACAAACTGCTGCAATCAGTTTAATCAAACTTTCCATCTTTAAAGGAGCAATATGTGAGTTTTAAAGCAGCAATATGTGAGTTTTAAAGGAGCAATATGTACATTTTAAAGGAACAATATGTAAGATTTAAAGGAGCAATATGTACATTTTAAAGGAACAATATGTAAGATTTAAAGGAGCAATATGTACATTTTAAAGGAACAACATGTAAGATTTAAAGGAGCAATATGTAAGATTTTGTAGCTTAAAATATTCAAGAATGAACAACAATTACCAGCAGAATGTGGAGAAATATCAGTTTTGGCAGTGTGCCAAAGAAGCCTGTGTATGGTGTTGTAGAGATATCTACTGATGTTAGGTCATCGAAATATCATAATAAAATATTAATATAATAAAATATTAAAGTGCTACATATAAAGACAGGCTACTGTAGCACATGTGGAGGAGACAGGTCATCAGATCACTGGACCACCAGAATTATATAAGAATTAAAGGAGCACTATGTAGATTTTTAGCATTCCAGAATTAACTAAAATGATCAACAGAATGTGAAGAAATACCAGTTTGGTGTTTGGATTTCAAGAAGGTGGGGCAGATCATCAGAGTGCTGGGATTATGAGAATACTGCTTCCTTGCTTTGTTTGGCCTTCACAGTGTTGTATACAGCAGAATTAGATACTCATATAATCACTCCAGTATAGTCAAATGTTTTTGGGTGGGCTTATTGGGTGGGTTTAATCAACCTGTTCAACCTACGTTTTAAAGGAGCAATATGTAAGATGTTTCATAATAACCAAAACTGATTAAAATTTTGAGAGAAATTTGAGAAATTTGAGACTTCAGAGATATCTTCTGAAGTTAGCATGCTCACCAGCTAGCCTGGGCCCATCCTGTCTTGTAATACCACTTTGCACCTGTAGAGGTGATCGTGAGTCACTGTAGTGCTATAGGAGTTGAATCAGTCCAACATGAGATGATGAAGAGGTAGTGCCGCTGCCCTGGCGGGGTACTCTAACCTCATATCAGTCATGGTGAAGGCAAGAAACCACGTTCAGCACCAAACGCGTAAGTGATGTAAGTAGAAGCAGAATGTTAGTTAACACTGGGTAGCACTGGTGATGCTCTTGGAGAGGAAGGGATGAAGTTTGATGCTGAACGTTTACTCTGTGTTTTTTCTAGAGTAGTAAGGAGTGAAAGAAGAGGGGGACCGTGCGCTTTCTCCTATTCTTAGGACTATGAAATCGACAGGTTGCATCATCTCATAAATGGCCCTGTTAATTAACACGACTGCAGAATCGCTCGTGAGAAGTGTTTAGACACCTGCATGTTGTTCCAATTAAGCTGATCAGAAGTGTATTCTGGTCTTCACACAATCTGTCCTGCCCGTTATGTGCTCTTGTCGCTCATCATTAGTGGAGTGTAGTAGCTTTTCTGTGTTGTGCTTGTAATGTTCACTCAGCTGCGCTTTCAATATCATCGCTGTCCAGAGAAAAACAAGTATCTCCCAAACGGCCACTTTACAGGAGAGGCCAAAAACCACATTTAGCTTTAATGGAAGTCAATGAAACCAGACGTCTTTCCAAACAGGTGTGGGCCATTTCTGTTGGTCCATTTAGCATGAGATTCTCACTCAGTGTTAACAGCAGCTGGTGTGTTCCAATGATGCATAAAAGTAAAAATGGACAAAAGTGGAGATACATGTTTTTCATTGGACAGCAGCGAAATGCTTCATACTGATGAGGTCTGATGAGGTCTGATGAGGTCTGATGAGGTCATTTAGGCTGTTAAACTATCCTGCTTACCGTTAAATGCTTCCTTGGTGTCTTTGGGGCCTTTATAGTGGGTGGCTTTAATCCACCTTTTTATCTTTAAAGGAGCAATATGTAAGTTTTAAAGGAGCAGTATGTAAGTTTTAAAGGAGCAGTATGTAAGTTTTAAAGGAGCAGTATGTAAGATTTTTAGCTGAAAACATAGACTACAATAATCAACCGAATGCCAAGTAATCTCAGTTTTGGTGGTGTGTCGATGGTCTGTTTGTCTTTTTGTGTAGATGTCTACAGAAGATAGGCCATTTAAATATCCTGTAGCTCATGTGGAGAAGGTAGGACAGGTCATCAGAACGCTGGGATACCAGGATTAGTGGTTGGGGCTAATGGAATACTGCTTCCTGGGGGTCTCTGGCCTTCACAGTGTTGTACACAGGAGAATCAGATGCTGATAAACTGACTCCGGTGTAGGGGTATGTTCTCTCAAGGTGGGCTCTTCTCCACCAAGCGACAGTGATGATGGACGGTTCTGGTATGGAAGTCCAGTTCAGTGGACTTGGTCTGTCTCCCTCTCATTCTGTCTGTCTTTCCTCCATCTCTTTACTCTCTGGCTTCTCTCTTTTATTCCTTCTCTCTCTGTCACTCTGTTTGTTTCTTTTTCTTTCTCTGTTTTTCATTTCTGTCTTTGCCTCATGTTTTATGTCTCTGCTTCTCACTCTCTTCCTCTCTCTCTCACACACACACACACACACACACACACACTCCTTTTTCCCTGGGGGCATTCAGGTGTGCTCTGACTTCTCTACACCTTCTTTTACCATCTCTCCCTCATTCTCTCTCTCTATCTTTCTATCTAACTATCTCTCCCTCTCTCTCCCCTCTTTCACTCACTCTCTCTCCCTCCCCCTCTCTCCTTCTCTTTCCTTTTTACTCTCTCTCTCTCTCTCTCTCTCTCTCTCTCTCTCTCTCTCTCTCTCTCTCTCTCTCTCTCTCTCTCTCTCTCTCTCTCTCTCTCTCTCTCTCTCTCTCTCTCTCTCTCTCTCCCTCTCTCTCCTTCTCTCAGGGCAGGAAGGATATTAGACAGTAATGCTGCTCCTCTAATAGACCCTGCAGGGCTATACTTCACTCCTCAACACCTGCTGCCTACATATTATACCTCCTGAGTCACATGTAGTCCTGACCGAGAACACAGCACTGCTCCTCTCTGCTCTCCTCTCTGCTTTCCTGTGCTCCTCTCTGCTCTCCGCTGCTCTTCTCCTCTCTGCACTCCTCTGCTCCTCTCTGCTCTGCTACTCTCTCCTCTCCACTGCTCTGCTCTGCTCCTCTCTGCACTCCTCTGCTCTGCTCCTCTCTCATTTCCTCTGTTCTCCTCTGCTCCTCTCTGCTCTGCTCTTCTCTCTGCTCTCCTCTGCTCCTCTCTGCTCTGCTCCTCTCTCCTCTGCTCCACTTCACTTTCCTCTGCTCCTCTCTGCTCTCCTCTTCTCTCCTCTCCTCTGCTCCTCAGTGCTCTCCTCTGCTCCTCTCTGCACTCCTCTGCTCCTCTCTCCTCTGCTCCACTCCTCTCTCCTCTCCTCTCTCATCTGCTCCTCTCTGCTCTCCTCTGCTCCTCTCTCCTCTCCTCTGTTCCTCTCTGCTGTGCTCCTCTCTCCTCTCCTCTGTTCCTCTCTGCTGTGCTCCTCTCTCCTCTCCTCTCCTCTCCTCTCCTCTCCTCTCCTCTCCTCTCCTCTCCTCAGCTCTCTGTTATTATATTGTTCCTCTGCTCTTCTCTGCTCTCCTCTCCTCTGCTCTTCTCTGCTCCTGTCTCCTCTCTTCTGCTCCTCTCGCCTCTGCTCCTCTCTGCTCTGCTCCTCTCTCCTCTCCTCTCCTCTCCTCTGCTCTGCTCTGCTCTGCTCTGTGTGTTATTATATTGTTCCTCTGCTCTTCTCTGCTCCTCTCTCCTCTGCTCTGCTCCTCTCTCCTCTCCTCTCCTCTCCTCTGCTCTGCTCTGTGTGTTATTATATTGTTCCTCTGCTCTGCTCCTCTCTCCTCTCCTCTCCTCTCCTCTCCTCTCCTCTCCTCTCCTCTCCTCTCCTCTCCTCTCCTCTCCTCTCCTCTCCTCTCATCTGCTCTGCTCTGTGTGTTATTATATTGTTCCTCTGCTCTGCTCCTCTCTCCTCTCCTCTCCTCTCCTCTCCTCTCCTCTCCTCTCCTCTCCTCTCCTCTCCTCTCATCTGCTCTGCTCTGTGTGTTATTATATTGTTCCTCTTCTCTGCTCCTCTCGCCTCTCCTCTGCTCTGCTTTGTGTGTTATTATATTGTTCCTCTTCTCTGCTCCTCTCTCCTCTGCTCTGCTCCTCTCTCCTCTCTCCTCTCCTCTGCTCCTCTGCTCTGCTCTGCTCTGTGTGTTATTATATTGTTCCTCTCCTCTCCTCTCCTCTCCTCTCTCCTCTCCTCTCCTCTCCTCTCCTCTCCTCTCCTCTCCTCTCCTCTCATCTGCTCTGCTCTGTGTGTTATTATATTGTTCCTCTGCTCTGCTCCTCTCTCCTCTCCTCTGCTCTGCTCTCCTCTGCTCTGCTCTGTGTGTTATTATATTGTTCCTCTGCTCTGCTCCTCTCTCCTCTCCTCTCCTCTCCTCTGCTCTTCTCCTCTGCTCTGCTCTGTGTGTTATTATATTGTTCCTCTGCTCTGCTCCTCTCTCCTCTCCTCTCCTCTCCTCTCCTCTCCTCTCCTCTCCTCTCCTCTGCTCCTCTGCTCTGCTCTGCTCTGTGTGTTATTATATTGTTCCTCTGCTTGGTGAAGACCCTCCTTTGCCAGCGGGGTGTTGTGTGAGATAGCAGTGAGTCTTTTTATAGTTGTAATCTGAGCTCGCAGTGCTGGGTGATCTGGGGAGAAGGTCTAGTTGTGATGGTCTGTGATGTAAATCGGATCATTGTCTGTGTATTAAGGTGCCGGCCTGCTTTAATAACCATGAGGAATGTCCATGTTTCTGACTCAAGGCTTGAATACTAACTGCAGCCTGCCAGACTGCCAGAGCGCTAGAGATGCACTATGCACATGGACAATATCACTGAGCTGGCCTGTGTGGTATACTGGCGTCTAATGACTGAATACTAATGATCCCTGTAACAAACCAAGGGCTGTGTTTACTGAGCGCTCTGAGCATCCTGACCAGTCACGGATTAGCCTCTATGGGTTTATTGATTAATCAGTGCATTCAGTGTCAGCTTTATTGATAGTGTAGTTATGAAACCCTATTCATCAAAAGTCAGGACCCCCACAGGACCACCACAGAGCAGGTATTATGTGGGTGGTGGATCATTTCCAGCACTGCAGTGACACTGACGCTGGAGGCGTGTTAGTGTCTGAGGGGATCAAACACAGCAGTGCTTCTGGACACCTCAGTGTCAATGCTACCCAGCCTATATCATCCTGTGGGCATTGTCCTGTGGGCATCGTCCTGTGGGCATCATCCTGTGGGCATCATCTTATGGGCATCATCTTATGGCCAGTGTCCTGTGAAAGATAACACAGATAAGGGACTGGTGGATGACCAACACATACCCTACAGTCAAAGTGTCTAATAGAGTGGACAGTGAGTGGACCCAGTGTCTAAACACTCCAGCAGCACTGCTGTGTCTGATCCACTCACACCAGCACCACACACACTAACACACCACCACCACGTCAGTGTCACTGCAGTGCTGAGAATGATCCACCACCCACATCATACCTGCTCTGTGGTGGTCCTGTGGGGGTCCTGCCCATTGAAGAACAGGGTAATAGAGTATACAGAGAAACAGATGGACTACAGTCTGTACCTGTAGAACTACAGAGTGTCCTATATGGTCAGTGGAGCTGATATGATGGACAGTGAGGGGCGATAAAAGATGGGTATGCCTTAGAAAGTGTGATGTGGGTGCATTTTAAAAATGCCAAATATGGAATTTCTGGGCTGATAATGAGAACATGTAAGTGGTTGTTGTAACCGATACTGATACTGATACTGAGACATATACAGATACAGATACCAGCATAAGAAATGTGTTTTGAAACAAGTTAACTTTCTGCTTTGTGCAAAACACGCATCCACCAGCCAAATGTGATGAGTAACTACAGAGAAAGCATCTCTGATATTGGGGGATCAGCTGTGGACGGCATATGGTGGTTATTTGTTTCTCAGCACAAGATATTTCAAGAGCTGGAAGCTTAACATTACAACCTCATATCAGGGTCAGACCCATCGACTAGCATGCTAATGTATCATGGCCGTTGTAAACCATGCTAACTCACAACAGTGAAACATGAATTGGCAAAAATAGTATTGACCAAACTAGCCATCCAAATGAACTCTGTACAGGAAATTTGAAATTGAGCCACTGCTGGTTTTACTGATTGTGGAGTTTTCCGAGTTTAGGTTATGGCAGTTGTGGGTCAGAGGTTAGGAAACCAGGTTAGGTTGAACCAACAGGCCACAACATTTACACTTAGCAGAAACTCTTATCCAGCGCGACTTACAACCGTGCTTAGTGAACGTTCCCCAACCAGCATAAGAAGGGCCACCATGAGTCAAAACTCACCATGAGCTCAGACGCTGCCCAAACAAGGGCCAGTGCTGATACCTAGATCAATACACAGACATATATAAGCATTAGTGCACTACCTGGCAACCCTAACCCAGTTCAGATTCCCTAAACTGACAGTAACGACTGAGGTGCCCTTGAGCAAGGCACCTAACCCCCAACTGCTCCCCGGGCGCCGTGGATAGGGCTGCCCACCGCTCCGGGTAAGTGTGCTCACTGCCCCCTAGTGTTCACTAGTGAGTGTGTATGTGGGTGTTTCACTTCACGGATGGGTAAAATGCGGAGAGTAAATTTCCCCACTGTGGGATCAACAAGGGATTATAAAAAAATAACCCAGCTTCAACACACACTAGGGAGCAGGGGCAGTAAGCACACATGCCCAGAGCGGTGGGCTGCCTACAGGACGCTGTTGTCTGGATGGTTTAGGTTGGTGGACGATTCTCAGTCCAGCAGTGACACTGAGGTGTTTAAACACCCTACCAGCACGCGTTTTTGGAGGGGACGGCAGCGTGTAAACCAAGTAGCCACTCCCATCCCAGAAGAGATTTCTTTGTCCCGTGTGAATCAGTCATCAGTTTTACTACGTCCTGTAGTAAAACTACAAGCTCCGCCTCCTATGTAGAACTAATCCCGTCCATATAGGGCTATACTCAATGTAGTGCAAGTAAAAGTACTCGGTTTTAAGCTGATGAGTTTTAGAAGAATCAGTATTAGTGTAAAGCCACCATGAGCATCCGTGTAACGTGATGTTGGAATATCAGAGTCCGAACATGTCGCAGTATATCATTGCACTGCCCTGCTCTGGGCTCAGCTTCAGACTCATCCGTGCTGAGGATGGTCTGGGTTTCCTATAGAGACCCACTCAACACTATTTGCTGGGAAGGATGCTGTTGTGGAGACGTAACGCAAACGAGTTGAACAAAGACACACACGTGGGTGCTGTTGCGGTGTGATACAGGCTAATGGGTGCTGATGCTGTTAATTGTGTTGTGTTGCTCAGTCTTTGAAGTGTGTGAATGCATACAGGATGCCACTGATTTCCCATAGGGCTGCCTGCTGACTTGTCTGAGGGTGTGTTGGTGTGTTTGAGAGTGTGAAAAGGCTGATGTGACAGCACAGAGCTAACAAGTCACTCTACATTGAGGGGTGGTGCATCACTGTAGTCATGTAAACCCTGTAACTCTGTTCCTCACCATGTGCGCACACTTCCTGATAAATGAAGGAGCAGAAGCGGTCCAGAATTCCTCTACCTCGCTCTAGAGCTTGCTCTCTGGACCCGTGACTGTGTACTCTGGGAGATTGGTATGTTTGGTTAAGGCCTGAAAGCTGTTTTTGAGGCTAGATTAGGAGAGTTGTAGAGAACTGAGGTCTGGGGTTCACTTCCAGTGCACTCTGGTGTGGCCTCTATATGGCCTCCGATGAGTCTGCTTCCGGTGCCACATGTGGGATTGTGGGATTGGTTCACGAGAACCCTTGTCCAGTTTTCTGATCATGTGGATAGAGTTATTGAGTGCTGCTCTTCGCTGCTTGAATGTTTGTGTCTAAGAAAAATTATAAAAGGCCAACAGATGTGGAATTGCGCAGTCAAGCCAGGGTTTGGATGGAATTCTTGAGTGTAACCACAAACCAGTGATTAACCTCCCCCTAAACGAGCCCAGAATTGGTCCTGGAAACAGACAAGTGTGAAAATGCTCTAAAGAAACCATGACATTGAAAACTAACTTTTATTCTCAGGTTCCTGTATAATAGTGCTGTTGGGAAGGAAGATAAATGTCACCAGGAGCAATAAATGATGATCCATGTAGACTGATATGATCAATATTTATTGAGCTACACATTCCAGACGTCTCGGTATGGAGCTGTAGAGGCTCCTGATGGTGTCCTGTGATAATCCATCCCATTCAGCTTGAATATTCTCACACAGCTCCTGCAGACGGTGCGGTAGTGGTGGAGATGGAGTGACACTAGGCCTTCTGGACGTGTGATGTGTGCTGAGCATGGTGCCTCCACCTATGGATTCATTGTTTGTCTCCATCAAGAGAAACCAAGAGAGCGGGCCTCGTCACTGAAGATGACCTGCTGCCATTCTGAGTCACTCCATGACAGTCTGGCAAGACACCGTTGCAGTCTTTGGTGATGTTGATGTGGTTTTAAGGACAGTCGTAATAACGGGGTGACCCATTGCTCGCTGAATGTCCGCAATCGGGGCTGTTGGATCAGTCATGTACAGCAATGAGGTCGGTCCTTGCTTACCTCACATGCACGGCTGACCATCAAACTCAAATCATTGGCATGTCTCACAATGTCAAACCAACCACCAAGTTCCATTCCTGGGTGTTGATTCTTTCTGGGTGAAACAAGAGTGTCCCCTACAGCAAGGACATTGTGGTTCCCACCTTTAAGCTGCAGGCTGTATCTTCTGCAGTAGCTTTCATTATTGCTGAGATTCCCCCCCGGGACACTAGCAGACATGAGCCATGGCTGCATAAGAACATTAACCACAGCTGTGAACAGTGCAAACCATGGAGACTTTGCGTAGGTGCTCATCAGAAGTTTGGACACACCTGATTTCATTCAGGGCTCTCCTTATGGAGCTGCTTGAGGGCATGAAGTTGCATTGTTGAACATGTATGGCTCTCTGCATAATAATTTCATGTGTGCTCGTTCACAGTTATGGGATGTTTGATGAGTACTGCACATATGCGTGTGTGTGGGGTGGTCTGGATGGCTGACCCCTCGTGGCTCTCAGGAGTAAGGGTGTTAGACAGTGTGGGAGGGTTTGGAGTTGTTCTCTGGGATTTGAGGCCTTAACCTGAACCTCCTTACCATAATCCTTCATGGCTCAGAGTAGCTGTGACCCCTAACCTTTACCCAGAGGTTCACCTGTACATGTGACTGATAAGCATCTCAGATACACGCAGTGTATGACCGTTGTGGCATGATGTAGACGCTCTGTATTGAGTGGGAGAGTCTGTGGAGGAACCGATAGCTCTGTACATTCGGCTCCTCTGAAGTGCATAGGTGTGTGAGCGTGTGTAGGTGCGTGTTGACTTCCAAGTGTGTGCATTCCAAATCTGTACAGACTTGATAGCGAATGGCATTGTGGGTAATGGCCATGAATCCAGGCTGAGGGTGGCGAGGTCAGGAGCAGGCTTTATCTTTAACTATGAGGCGAGTTACAGCACGAGCATTAAAGGCAGACATTCATTCATTTACATTGAGCCTGTAAAGTGTGTTTGGGTGCACTGCGGTCACGTATGTGATCGTAAATCACCGTTCCAGTTCTTTGGTGATAATGCACATCAGGCTTTTAGTGAGGTGTGTATGGATATTAAATGAAAGCACTGTTCGACCTTCTTTACCACTGTAGTGAAGTGGCCATTAGTGGGATATGGCCTGAAAACTGCTTAGTAGCTTAACATCAGTTCTGGCTGTAGAACCGCCCAGTGATACATTACATGAGATGTGGCAGTAAACTACCAAAGATCCATACTCCATTTATTTCCCCTCCACACGCAGGGCCTCTCTGTAATTAGACCTGTCGCAGCTATTACATAATCGCCTGACCACAATTGTGTAAGCTGATAAATGATAGCTTCCAGTTTGTGTTGCAACACCCTAATTGTGGGTTGAGGAAGATGTAAATAAAAGAAAGCAGGAAATGTCCTGGGGTGCCTTTCTCTATGTTAGCAACTCCCGTGGTTGCAACAATGTAGTTACAAAGCCATATTACTTTTACTTTTACCATATTACTGTTTCCCAAAACCATAGTTGGAACTATGGAGGTGACGACGCTCGTAACTTACATAGCCCAACCATCCTGAAACATCAAGGTGTTTCTTAAAACCATAGTTGGAACTGTGGAGATAATGATGCTTGCAACTTACATAGCCCGAACCTTCCTGAAACATCAAGGTGTTTCCCAAAGGCATAGTTTGAACTGCGGCATTAACTAGGCTACTTTGGTAGAAGCAAGGTACAACAGTTTTGGGAAACAGTTAAGTATAAAATAGTATAGTATAGAGTTGTAAAGTATGCTTAATATAGTATAGTGTAGTAGAGAATGGTTTAGTGTCATATAGTGTACAATGTACTATATTATAGCGTAGTAGATTATGCTTTAG
The DNA here is from genome assembly GCA_024036415.1 of Prochilodus magdalenae. NCBI lineage: Eukaryota > Metazoa > Chordata > Actinopteri > Characiformes > Prochilodontidae > Prochilodus > Prochilodus magdalenae. The sequence continues at coordinate 349,770 of JAMWET010006752.1, forward strand.
TATAGTGTAGTATAGCATACTATAGTATAGTATAGTATAGTATAGTATAGTATAGTATAGTATAGTGCAGTATAATTTAGTATAGTATAGTATGGTATAGTAAATCGTAGTATAGTATAGAATGATGTAATATAGTACAAAATAGTAAAGTATGTTTTAGTATAGTATAGTATAGTGTAGTAGAGAATGGTTTAGTGTCATATAGTGTACAATGTACTATAGTATAGCGTAGTAGATTATGCTTTAGTATAGTGTAGTATAGCATACTATAGTACGGTATAGTATAGTATAGTACAGTTTAGTGCAGTATAGTATGGTACAGTGCAGTATAGTATAGTGTGGTATAGTAAACTGTAGTATAGTATAGAATAATGTAATATAGTACAGAATAGTAAAGTATGTTTAAGTATAGTATAGTATAGTGTAGTAGAGAATGGTTTAGTGTCATATAGTGTACAATGTACTATAGCACAGCGCAGTAGATTATGCTTTAGTGTAGTATAGTGTAGTATAGCAGACTTTATTATAGTGTAAGGTAGTATAGCATAATATAGTATAGTATAGTATGGTATACTATAGTATAGTATAGAGTAGTAAAGTATGTTTTAGTAGAGTATAGTCTAGTAGTTTATGGTTTAGTGTAATGTAGTGTAGCATAGAATAGTGTAGTATAGTATAGTTTAGTAGTGTATAGTTTAGTGTAGTATAGTGTAGGGGAGTATGGATTAGTGTAGGATAGTTTTGCATGCTCTAGTATGGTACAGTGTAGTGCAGTATAGTATAGTTTGGCAGTAAAGTATTCGTACCTTAGGTTAGACCACCTCCATGAAGCTCTGGTTAACCCATCCAGGCACTGGGCAATTACACCCTAGCCTGCCGTTAAGAGAGGCCTGCGGGCCTGGTAGAGTGAAGCCATTCTGCAAGGAATGAAAATGAAACCGCTGAGCTTCCTGGAGGAAGCTTCAGATATTCACTGTGGATTACTGCCAAAGCCCTGGAGCACCAAAAATGGTATTCAGGGCATTATAAATCAGTCAGTGTGTATTCAGACCTTTATACAGTCTTCAGTCTGTTCAGTGGGGCATATTGATTGGGTGGTTATGTGTTTCTCCTCTAGATGATCACCTCACTCAGAGGCCTCCTGCAAATTACCCATGAACACATAATAAGACCACAGAATGTAAAAGCCCTGGAGTTTAATATAATTACATAATTACCTAAAGAATTACATTAACATTTCATTTGCAACAGCAGGTTTGAGTCTGCATGTCGGACCTGGTTTGTTTCAAGGTCAAAGAATTTCAGTGCAGTTTAGAATCTGCACGTTCAACAGACTTGCTTACCTTGTATCTTCTATCTTTGTTATAATCGCATGTTCTACCAGGCTCTCGACATCACTGTCAAACCAACTGGTTGCCCCTGCTTCAGTTTGCCAGTTACCTGTCTCAGTTTGCTGGTTATGTTTCTTTATTGAAAGGAATTCTTTATAAAAACGTTTGGCCTACTTTTATCTGGAGAAGAGTAGGCAGGAGGGTAGAATTAGGACATCATACATCCCTCAGACAAATGATGTGTTCATTCAGGCTTTCTCCTCCCGGCCTGAGAGACATGCAGTGTTGGAGTCATACTGTACTAAAAAACAGCTCCCTGATGTGTTAAACAAACTCAAACACACTTTTATGTACAATTTTAAAAGTGTGTAGTGGTCTGCGAGGTCTCAGTGGTAGGTGGGGGTGGTGGGGTAGGGTGTGGGAGAGGGAGATGAAACATGTTTTTTAATATAACTGTTTTCCCAACAGTTGGTGCACAGTGGTAATGATCAAAAAATGTCACGACAAAAAGAAATGCTCAATATGGCCACAGATACTGACTAACAAAGTGTGTAAGCATGTTTATATATCACAGTATAAAATACATAAACACTGTTGTTAAAAAAACTAACATAAGATAACAATGATGCCTATTAGTAAATAAATAAATAAATAAACGATTCACATGATTTTTAGATTAAGTATTTTCTAAATCATTGAAGCAACGCAGTAAGGTGTTCATATATTTAGTGTAGCATAGTATAATATAGTATAGCACAGTATATGATAAAGTGGTATATTATAGTGTAGTTATAGTTAATCATAACATGATATAGTATAGTATAGTATAGTATAGTATAGTATAGTATAGTAGAATAGTATGGTACAGTGTAGTATAGTGTACAATTGCACTATAGTGTATTAAAATATAGTATAGTATAGTATAGTATAGTAGAGCACAGTATAATATAGTGTATTAGAGTATACTATAGTCTAGTGTAGAATCATATGGTTAGTGTACTAGTGTAGTATGGTATAGTACAGTACAGTGTAGTATAAGATAGTGTATTAGAGTATAGTATAGTCTAGTGTAGAATCATATTGTTAGTGTACTAGTGTAGTATGGTATAGTAGAGTACAGTATAGTATAAGATAGTGTATTAGAGTATAGTATAGTCTAGTGTAGAATCATATGGTTAGTGTACTAGTGTAGTATGGTATAGTAGAGTACAGTATAGTATAAGATAGTGTATTAGAGTATAGTATAGTCTAGTGTAGAATCATATTCTTAGTGTACTAGTGTAGTATGGTATAGTAGAGTACAGTATAGTATAAGATAGTGTATTAGAGTATAGTGTAGTCTAGTGTAGAATCATATTGTTAGTGTACTAGTGTAGTATGGTATAGTAGAGTACAGTATAGTATAAGATAGTGTTTTAGAATATAGTATAGTGTAGAATAATATGGTTAGTGTACTAGTGCAGTATGGTATAGTAGAGTACAGTATGGTATAATATAGTGTATTAGAGTATAGTATAGTATAGTGTAGAACCATATGGTAAGTGTACTAGTGTGGTATGGTATGGTATAGTAGAGTACAGTATAGTATAATATAGTGTATTACAGTATAGTATTGTCTAGTGTAGAATCATATGGTTAGTGTACTAGTGTAGTATGGTAGGGTACAGTGTAGTATAGTGAGTATGGTATATAGTAAATTAGAGTGCTTTGTAAGGAAAGCAGGCAGCCTGGAGCTTCTGATCTCAGTTGGAGAATATAGTATGTGTTGTCTATAAAATGCACAAGGAAAACATTAAAGAGTCCAGACTGTATAACAGATGCTCCCTTTCGGTTCAGAATTGAAGAATTTAAGGTAATTTGTAAACTTGATAGTCGTAACACACTGTCCTCTCAGCCAGTCCCCATAAGATCTGCCTACTCCGCCTACAGCAGTTTAGCCCAGCCCTTTCATCCTGAAGTTCTAAAGAGTGTTTCAGCTAGGACTGTTGTTGTTGTTGTTTGTCTTCTTCTTCTTTAAAGACCCGGCCATTCGGAACAGACGTCTTAGTAACCCAGTAGCAAACAGCCTGTTTACTTCTAAGCGATAAAGAGAAGCCAGAAAATAGCCGTGTAATCATAAATTATGGCTCTTTGCGGTACTGCACAAATGTGGTTACTGCTCCTCAGGGAAAAATATCATAGAGGAAAGAAGTAGGATATGGACCTCTTAAAGTACAGAGACGTAACAATCAAAAATAATATGAATAACAAAAATAATAAAGAATAACATAAAAAGATTTCCAGTAGAAGAGGGAGGAATGTATGATATCGAGCTGATAGCTCTACTAAGTTATATGAATATTGTTATATTGTTTATCTGCATGATGATTGACACTCAAATATTTATGAGATATTCCTGTTTTTATGATCATAATGTGTGTGTGTGTGTGTGTGTGTGTGTGTGTGTGTGTGTGTGTGTGTGTGTGTGCGTGCGTGTGTGTCTGTGTGTGTGTGTATGTGTGTTTGTGTACGGGTGTGTGTATGTGTGTGTGTGTGTGTGTGTGTATGTGTGTGTATGTGTGTGTATGTGTGTGTGTGTGTGTGTGTGTATGTGTGTGTATGCATGTGTATGTGTGTGTGTGTGTGTGTGTGTGCGTGTGTGAGAGTGTGTGTTTGTGTATGTTTGTTTATGTGTATGTGTGTGTGTGTGTGTGTGTTTGTGTGTGTGTGTGTGTGTGTGTATGTATGTGTGTGTGTGTGTGTGTGTGTGTGTGTGTGTGTGTGTGTGTGTGTATGTATGTGTGTGTGTCTGTGTATGTATGTGTGTGTGTGTGTGTGTGTCTATTCCCAGTGTTCTGATAATGATGATGTGTAATGCTTTGTTTTCTGTACAGGTGACGGTGCCGGCAGTTTGAGATAAGGATGCTCTCAAATCAGTGATTTTGTGTTTACTGGCTTAACTTCCTCTAAAGTGCAGACAACACAGTAAACCATCACAACACATTCCCTTTGTCTTCTGGTGTGTTTTTTTACATACACAAACACACACACCCACACACACACGCACACACACACACACACACACTCATGCACACACTGAGTTTCAGATTGGGCTGTAATGAAATGTACTGTGATGGGGAGAGGAATGGCTGATATGCCTGCGTGTCTTGGCAGGCTCGGCGCTCGCGGAGCGTTAAATGTTTTAAGTGTCTCGGTTCTCTATGAGCTGCTTTCCTTCTATCTCCAGCTTCTTCATAGATTACACACTGTGCTTTCATCTGAAGTCACAGCCAAACCAGATTAGATATGATCTGTAGTTTACATAACACTACGGATAGAGGGAGCGCACACCATCAAAGCACACAACACACGCCCTCTTTCATTAGCGCTGATGTCAAGAGACATATAGCAGGAGAGGAGGGACACCTGTGTGTGCATTGTTGGGAATAACGGGAAATGTCAGCTGTGGCACATACTGGCTGATATGGGCTCTGTTCTGGGCTTCGGTGGACATGGAATTATTAATATTGGGTTATAACCCATATTACCCATATAACCGATTCTGGTTATTAACCAGTTCTGGCGCTGATGTTTTGTGTTGAGTTTGTACAGCTCTGAAAGAGTTGTAACAATAAACTACGAATGAAATCCCGGTTCACATCTTGACTTGGTATGAACATTCTTATGGTGGGTGTTTACATGATCAGAGGCAGTGACTTCAAGCTGGCACCTGAGAAAACAATGTCTGCATCAGAGCTCAAGGTAAAACATGTTGTTCCACAGGAACAACTGCCATGTTTGGTACATGCCGTCCTTACAAGGCTGTTGTTGAGAAACACATGAACAGTCATTTGTGGTGGAGCTGTAAAAGAATGCTGATGAATATTTAATTCCTTTATTTCATCAGGCATTTAGTTTCAGCATCACTCCAAAGTGTTTTATCCTCATCTTGTGTTTGCTGTGTTAAATACTGCCTACTTATTTCTGGTACCACAGTTTGTTTTCACACATCTGCAGACTGAAAAATCAGAGTAAGAGTATGCAGGCACTGAGAAACCTGAAATCAGAGTGGAGTGTATACATGCACTGAGAGACCTGAAAGAAATCAGAGTAAGGGTATACATGCACTGAGAGATCTGAAAGAAATCAGAGTAAGGGATACATGCACTGAGAAATCAGAGTAAGGGTATACATGCACTGAGAGATCTGAAAGAAATCTGAGTAAGGGTATACATGCACTGAGAGATCTGAAGGAAATCAGAGTAAGGGTATACATGCACTGAGAGATCTGAAAGAAATCAGAGTAAGGGTATACATGCACTGAGAGACCTGAAAGAAATCAGAGTAAGGGTATACATGCACTGAGAAATCAGAGTAAGGGTATACGTGCACTGAGAAATCAGAGTAAGGGTATACATGCACTGAGAAATCAGAGTAAGGGTATACGTGCACTGAGAGATCTAAAAGAAATCAGAGTAAGAGTATACATGCACTGAGAGATCTGAAAGAAATCAGAGTAAGAGTATACATGCACTGAGAGATCTGAAAGAGATCACAGTAAGAGTAAACATGCACTGAGAGACCTGAAAGAAATCAGAGTAAGGGTATACATGCACTGAGAGATCTGAAAGAAATCAGAGTAAGGGATACATGCACTGAGAAATCAGAGTAAGGGTATACATGCACTGAGAGATCTGAAAGAAATCAGAGTAAGGGTATACATGCACTGAGAGATCTGAAGGAAATCAGAGTAAGGGTATACATGCACTGAGAGATCTGAAAGAAATCAGAGTAAGGGTATACATGCACTGAGAGACCTGAAAGAAATCAGAGTAAGGGTATACATGCACTGAGAAATCAGAGTAAGGGTATACGTGCACTGAGAAATCAGAGTAAGGGTATACATGCACTGAGAGATCTAAAAGAAATCAGAGTAAGAGTATACATGCACTGAGAGATCTGAAAGAAATCAGAGTAAGAGTATACATGCACTGAGAGATCTGAAAGAGATCACAGTAAGAGTAAACATGCACTGAGAGACCTGAAAGAAATCAGAGTAAGGGTATACATGCACTGAGAGACCTGAAAGAAATCAGAGTAAGGGTATACATGCACTGAGAGATCTGAAAGAAATCAGAGTAAGGGTATACATGCACTGAGAAATCAGAGTAAGGGTATACATACAGTGAGAGAAACGAGTACCACCTGAACATTAAGTGCATGTAATCAAATTTACATCTCTCTCTGTCTCTCTCTCTCTCTCTCTCTCTCTCTCTCTCTTGCTCTCTCTCTCTCTCTCTGCAGTAGATGTGTTCGTCTGTAAGACTCCAGCCATAGCTGATATCGTGATTTTGGTGGACGGATCTTGGAGTATCGGCCGTATTAATTTCCGGCTGGTGCGGATGTTCCTGGAGAGCCTAGTGAACGCCTTCTCCGTCAGTTCTGACCAGACGCGCATCGGTGAGACTATTCATGGATGTTCATCATTATACTGTCATTGTAATCGTAACACCATGGCTCTCCTGTTGTAATGTATATAAAGCAGACAGTATATACATAGAGACGTACGTACATACAGTAGCCTAGAAACAACATTATCCCTCTGGGTTACGGGGGTGCTGGAGCCAATCCCAGCGCTTACTGGGTGAAGACAGGAAACATCCTGGACAGGCCGCCAGTGAGGGCAGACACACAGACATACACACACACTCTCACATCTAGGGGGCAATTTAGCCTCTCCAACTGGCCAGGTATGCGGTCTCTACACTATGGAAGGACCACCTATGCAGACACATTCACACACACTCATATATATGCCAGGGTTGGTCCAGTACAGTGCCCAGTGGCCAGCACAGTGCCAGGTTTGGCCCACTACAGTGAAGACCCCAGGATTGAATGGCATCAGAACACACAATTCACCAAAGAAGTTGTATATACTGTATATATATAAAACGCTGCCTGAAGAAGCAGCTTTGGCCCGATTCTTATTGGTCGATTAATCCTGAAACCATGGTTACTATCACTGACCATTAAGTTCCTATTGAATCATACAGCATGTATTTCCCTATATGCCAGGCTTGGCCCAGTACAGTGGAGACCCCAGGATCGAGTGGCACCTGAACGCACACTCCACCAAAGAAGCTGTTATCAACGCTGTGAAGAACCTGCCGTACAAAGGAGGAAACACACTAACAGGTCTCACGCTCCCCTCGCCTCCCTCCCCGTGTCGCTCCCTGCTGTCTTTGTTTCACTCTATATCTCCTTAATATATTCCTTTCTCCTCCTTCCGTGTCTTGATTTATTCTCATACTCTCAGCAATTTGTTTGTCTGTGCGTGTGTTTGTGTTTCCAGGCCTTGCTTTGATGTTCATTTTGGAGAACAGTTTTAAGCCGGAGTCTGGATCCAGAACAGGCGTTCCGAAAATCGGGATATTAATCACAGATGGGAAATCTCAGGATGACGTCCAGGGCCCTGCGCGGAGCCTGAGGGAGGCGGGGATAGAGCTGTTTGCCATTGGTACCACTCCATTGCACAGCCACACAGTACACAGTCAGACATACGGAGTAGAGTATAGGGTACACATGACTGGGCCTTGTTTAGCGGAATTCTGAAGCCGCTGTTTGGCTACAGGCACACTGGACTGCTAGCTCGCTGTCGGGGTGGAGCTAAAAAAGGTCCTGGTGTGGTTTTGGAGGGAATGTGTAGCTCAGTGAGCTAGCAAGGGCTGCCAAGTCAGAATATCCCCTAGCTCTTCTTCTGTTGGATAGAGTTGACGTTGGATTTAAATCTGACTCGGGGAAATTGTGAAATGTATGCCCAGGAATTAATTAGATCCATGTTTTCCTCGTTTATCACACACGACTCTAATCACTATCAGATACTTCACCAGATAAATGAAGGGTATTGAGGGAATTCACTGATGTGCCATTCCTACCGGGAATATGACCTCTCAGTTGGGCTAGGTGGCAAAGATTCCACAACCAAGCTCAGTTTATTCCCAGGACCACCGGGAGTGATTATCTGCTCAGTATAAAGGCAGCTGGACTGGACAGGGAAATATAAATCACATTATTGATCATCAATGGAACTCTGTTCCAGGTAGAACAAGGTTCTCTTCCCCTTGGAGGTCAGATGACTGGGTTTGTTCTAGCTAACACTGTCTAACCCTGCTCCTTGTAGATTCCAGTAGTTTCTGCCTATTCTGGAGCTCCTGGTTTGAATTTTCCAGTTCCGCCTTAAATAGTGCAGCTGGTACATACGGACCTAAGGTGCCAGGATGTGACTTCTGCCCCATTTAAGGTGGAACAGCAAAGTGTGAACAACAAGCTGGTGAATAGAAAGCTGACTTCAATAGACCACCCTGATTTCCCGCACAACAGCTCATTCCCATTTTAGGCGTTGCTGTGTGATGGTGCATTCACACTAAACTGTAACACGGCCACCCAGTTAGTCTATCTGCTACTGGGTGGGGTTAACTGCAGGTAATTCCCCCAACTGTGACATGCAGTGCTGTGTCCCTGTCAGTATCCCAGAATCCAAGATTTTGGGATGGGGCTTTTTGAGGGTTCACTCGGAGTGTGTGCTTATCTGTGTGTGTGTGTGCAGGTGTGAAGAACGCTGATGAGAACGAGCTGAAGGCCATCGCGTCCCCCCCGGAAGAGACCCATGTGTATAACGTGGCGGACTTTAGTGTGATGAGCTCCATTGTGGAGGGGCTGACCCGCACCGTGTGTGAACGTGTGGAGAAGCTCAACGAGAAGATCAGAGGTCAGGACCTTGATGACACTTGAGTGGGACTGTGACTAGCGACTGTACTGCTGGTGGAGCGGCCTACTAAGTATTTTGATGGCCAGTTGAGTAATATACATGAGTTTTACACATGAGTTACCTTTAGGTATTGCCAAAAGTATTCACCCCCCCATCTAACTAGTTAAAGTCAGGTGTTTCAATCTCTTCCATGGCCACAGGTGTGTAAAACCAGGCACCTAGGCAAGCAGACTGCTTCTACACACATTAGAGAAAGAATGGGTCGCTCTTAGGAGCTCTTACGGCCCCTTCCTGTTCCATGGTCCATAAAGACATAGATGAGCGAGTTCTGTGTGGAGGAACTTGACTGGCCTGCATAGAGTCCTGACCTCAACCCGATAGAAAAGGAAATGAATGAGCTACAGCAGTGCTAGCACACTTATGCAGATGTGTATATATATATATACAGGCTGTAGTGTAAAAGATCAAATAAAGCCTATAACTCTCTCTGTGTAACACTAGGGCCGGATATCTGACAAATGAGCACATGAGCCACAGAGCTGTTGATCAGCGGGCATGACAAATTGCAATACTTTGCTCACCAGTCTTCTTACAGTGAGATTACTGGGACTAGTCAGAGCTAGCAAAGGTAGAGGGAGAGGCAGACGCCCTCGCACTCAGACCATGCCTCCACATGCTGCCTGTGTTCTTGTTAGTAGCAGCATGCCTCTTGTCCAGTTGTCAGGTGGAGATCTTGATGAGATTTGGCCGCTGACAGCAGTGGAAAGGAGGGTGTGTACTTGGGAAAACAAATTTTGCCAGTGCAAAGAGATTAGAAATGGTGCATTCCGAATTCATCCAATGCAAAGAGATTAGAAATGGTGCATCCTGAATTCATCCCAATGCAACAAGATTAGAAATGGTGCATCCTGAATTCATTCCAATGCAAAGAGATTAGAAATGGTGCATCCTGAATTCATTCCAATGCAAAGAGATTAGAAATGGTGCATCCTGAATTCATCCGAATGCAAAGAGATTAGAAATGGTGCATCCTGAATTCATTCCAATGCAAAGAGATTAGAAATGGTGCATCCTGAATTCATTCCAATGCAAAGAGATTAGAAATGGTGCATCCCGAATTCATCCCAATGCAAAAAGATTAGAAATGGTGCATCCCGAATTCATCCCAATGCAAAGAGACTAGAAATGGTGCATCCTGAATTCATTCCAATGCAAAAAGATTAGAAATGGTGCATCCCGAATTCATCCCAATGCAAAGAGACTAGAAATGGTGCATCCTGAATTCATTCCAATGCAAAAAGATTAGAAATGGTGCATCCCGAATTCATCCCAATGCAAAGAGATTAGAAATGGTGCATCCTGAATTCATCCCAATGCAAAGAGATTAGAAATGGTGCATCCCGAATTCATCCCAATGCAAAGAGATTAGAAATGGTGCATCCCGAATTCATCCCAATGCAAAGAGATTAGAAACGGTGCATCCCGAATTCATCCCAATGCAAAGAGATTAGAAATGGTGCATCCCGAATTCATCCCAATGCAACAAGATTAGAAAAGGTGCATCCTGAATTCATCCCAATGTAAAAATATTAGAAACGTTGCATCCTGAATTCATCCCAATGCAACAAGATTAGAAATGGTGCATCCTGAATTCATCCCAATGCAAAGAGATTAGAAATGGTGCATCCTGAATTCATTCCAATACAAAGAGATTAGAAATGGTGCATCCCAAATTCATCCCAATGCAAAGAGATTAGAAATGGTGCATCCTGAATTCATTCCAATGCAAAAAGATTAGAAATGGTGCATCCCGAATTCATCCCAATGCAAAGAGACTAGAAATGGTGCATCCTGAATTCATTCCAATGCAAAAAGATTAGAAATGGTGCATCCCGAATTCATCCCAATGCAAAGAGATTAGAAATGGTGCATCCTGAATTCATCCCAATGCAAAGAGATTAGAAATGGTGCATCCCAAATTCATTCCAATGTAAAGAGATTAGAAACGTTGCATCCTGAATACATCCAAAACTGAATCCAGTGCACAGGTCTTTTATCCAGGCAGTCGTATTGAGAGGTTCCATGTTGGCTATATATTCTTATATTCTTGTCTTGGTGAATTTCACCATCCCAGCATATCAGTAATTGAGATAACACAGGTAAAGTAGCATCACCACCCTGGAGTTGGGCAGTGTGGTTCGTATGTGCTAAATGAGCTAGGTCTGTTTAGCTAACTAGCTTAGCATTCCTATCAGTCAATGGCGTTTACTCTTTAAATGAGTTTCTCCTCCTCCACTGGAACTTTTTTGGTTTTGTCATTATCGCTTCCATGCTCTCCTGGCTTGCTGTTAGGACTAAGTGTATGGGAAACCAGTAGGGGGCTTTGAACACTTTGCCATGCAAATCATTAAGTAATCACAGCTGAGTGATCTATTACTGAAAATGCTGATCCTTTAATTAGGTAATCAGGTTTAATCGATTACAGTCCGACACGCTGAAGTGTCTGTGTAGTCCGTCTTTAACCGTGAGTGCTCATGTGTATGCACAAACATAGGAGGCCCATCTACCACCCCTGCTGCCCCCCGTGACCTCGTGACATCTGAAGTCACGGCCAGGAGTTTCCGGGTGTCCTGGACTCACGCTCCAGGCACCGTGGAGAAGTACAGAGTGGTGTACTACGCCTCCAGAGGAGCCCAGCCAGAGGAGGTGTGTATGGGGATGTGTGCTCTGAGCTTTATTGGTGTGGCTCGTGTGGACTGTATTGAATATCCTATGCCTGTTGTCTATGTTTCCAGGTCGTAGTTAATGGTAATGAGAACTCGGTCCTGCTGCAGCACCTGAACTCTCTGACTGAATACCAGGTGGCTGTGTTTGCCGTCTACAGTAACTCTGCCAGCGAAGCGCTGAGAGGCAGCGCGACCACATGTGAGTGACCTGCTCTGACACACCACAGCTCTAATGGCTGCTCTACTGAGTCATAACGACTCTGCAGGAAGCGCCATGCTCCATTTAGTCCCTTCAGCATAGTAAATGTCAGTGTAACAGGGCTCTCTCTGTTAGCCTGTCGCTTTGCTGCAGCCTAAATTGTGAGGTGAGGTGTACGTAAGTCCTCTAATGTCCTTTCGCTGTATCCTTTCCGAAGACTGGCCATAGCCAAGTCTAGAAAACAGGACCAGGAGCAAGCAGGGATATAGAGTACAGTGTTTTCTTAAAATGTGTCTGCTTGGAACTGAAGACGATTTGGGAATTGGAATATTTGGGAATTGCATTCCGGGAGGCTCCTAATGAGGGGAATAGCAATAATTACCAAGTTTTTGCCGAGCCAGAGATGCTCTGCTGGGTGTTTACATGTACACACCACATATTTCTATAGAGCCCCAACAGACAAAAGAAAAACACATTACATTGTGTGTTCAAGGTTGTAGTATCTTCAGGCTCCTGCAGATGGCACTGTATGAGGATGATGGGGCTTTAAAAACCTGTGGGGTGTGAGTGACAGGATCCATAGATTGGGAAGAGGTGGTACAGTGCAGGGAATGTCTCGTCCCATGTGTGGTAAACGGCTCCAGAGCAGATGTTAAGGATTGGCTAAAAGGAGGGACTGAGCATGTGGGCGTGGCCAAAGACCATAGTGTAAAGGGAGTAGCTGAATCTGCAGGTGTATGGAAGCGTACGGTCATACAGGTCTACCAGCAGTGGCTAAAATCCCAGTCTACAGGGAATTCTCCTCGGAATTGTGCCAGGGAAGGCCTCCACCAAATCTGGCCCAATTCTTTGATGGAAGAGTGTCTGAAAATTGGCGTGGCCTGCATCCAGAAACCTGTCCGGCCCATGCCCAATCAAATGGCATGTATATAAACGTGTGTAAATGTAATAGTAGATATATTAAGACTTGTTGGTTAGTTAGGTTAGATAGAGTTAGTATTGGCGTAGTATCGTGATTGGCTGGCTATGTGACAGTGTCATGATGAAAATGCATAGCATCTGCTCCATGCACTAGTACTGCATATCTCCTATAGCCAGATTGCATAAGCAGTCTGAACGGGAGGCATATCACCTGAGGAGCTGCTTGTCAACTACCTGAAAGCCCTCTGGTGCTCCTCAATTAGACAGTCGCTGGCCTCCCATCACTTTAACTGGCGTGGGTTTGTGGTTTTGGCATGTGTGTACATGTGATGGTATTCAGGTGTATGTGGGTAAAGGGGCCAGCTCATTTAACCCCACTGCCTGCAATTCAAAGAGGGAACTCAGTGGGGATAAAACTGTATTAGTGAGATTAATACTCTCCGTCCCTGTGTTCTTATTAATGCGCACACACACATGGCTGATAGATGGCTGTGATTCTAACTGACCTTATGTGAAAGTTAATGGAGCTGGAGGAAAAGGACAGGTGAGTGTGTGTGTGGTCCCCTGCAGACAAACAGACTGATAGGGCTAAATAAAGCCCTCCTCTAAGTCTGTAACTGAGCTTCAAGGCTTTGTGTGTCGAAGAAGAACAAGTGTAGCTATGCAGTAGCACTGTGTAGAGGTTTTAGGCCCCTGAGATAACCTGGGACTAGCAAGTGGGGGCAGTGAGCATGTAAGCTAGATGCGCTGGGGATGTGTACGCTGTTTCAGCTGATCAAATATCAGAAGATATTAATAATGTTAATGCAGTAAGAAGTGATAACCCATGGTGTTGGCTTCTAAACCTCTCCTAACGGCAGCCCAGCATCAGCCTTCGTCCCCAAACCTCATTATATTATGTTAGATAAGATATTAGCTGCTTTTTTAAATTAAGAAACAATTATTTTGCTTTTATGTTATAGGTGATCTATTATTTTCAGTGTTCATATTTTTACAGAGCTAGAATATATTTACATGCCTCAGTTTTAATATTTACCTCATACTGTACATCTGTCTGCAACAAGCTCCTGTTAGAGCTCCTGTGTCTTTAGGCCCCGCCTCTTAATGAGCCCTCTGTTCTCTGATTGGTCAGCTCGTCCATATATATATATATATATATATATATATATATTGTTTCAATCACTTCCATGGCCACAGGTGTATAAACCAAGCACCTAGGCATCCAGACTGCTTCTACAGACATTAGCGTAAGCATGGGTCGCTCTCTGGGGCTCAGTGAATTCCAGTGTGGTTCCGTGATAGGATGCCACCTGTGCAACAAGTCCAGTCCTGAAGTTTTCTCACCACTACATACTCCACAGTCCACTGTCAGTGGGATATAACAAAGTGGAAGCGATTGGGAACAGACCTCCAAACTTCATGTGGGCTTCAGATCAGCTCAAGAACAGTGTAGAGAGCTTCAGGGAATGGGTTTCCATGGCTGAGCAGCTGCATCCAAGCCTAACATCACCAAGCGCAATGCAAAGTGTCAAATGCAGTGGTGTAAGGAGCCGCCACTGGACTCTAGAGCAGTGGAGATGGGTTCTCTGGAGTGACCAATCACGCTCCTTCTGGCAATTCAATGGATTAGTCTGGATTTGATGGTTGCCAAGAGATTGGTGCTTGTCTGACTGCGTTGTACCGAGTGTAAAGTTTGGTGGAGTGGGGATTATGGTGTGGGGGTGTTGTTCAGGAGTTGGGCTCGGCCCCTTGGTTCCAGTGAAAGGGACTCTTAATGCTTCAGCAGACCAAGAGACTCTGGACAATTTCATGCTCCTAGCTTTGGGGACAGCCCCTTCCTGTTCCAACATGACTGAGCACCAGTGCACAAAGCAAGCTCCATAAAGGCGTGGATGAGCGAGTTTGGTGTGGAAGAACTTGACTGGCCTGCACCTCAACCCGATAAAAAAACCTGTGGGATGAAATAGCCAGGCCTTCTCGTCCAACATCAGTGTCTGACCTCATAAATCTGCGTCTGGAAGAATGGTCAGAAATTCCCATAAACACATTCCTAGACCTGTGGAAAGCCTTCCCAGAAGAGTCGAAGACTTTGTAGCTGCAAGCGGTGGGCCGCCATCAGATTAAGCCTTATGGGTTAAGAATGGGATGTCACTGAATGATCGTGTTAAGCGTATGAAGGCTGACGAGCGGATACTTTAGACAGTATAGTGTATGTATACATATGGGCGAGTGTTAGGTATGAGATTACCATGCGTTGAGAGCCGTATTACACAAACAGCTGAACCAGGGCTGCACCGATACCACTTTCCCCTCCCAATACTGATGCTTGATCTTTACATACAGGTCAGCACCAGGTCTAACTCTGTCTAACCTAACTAAACAACCAGTCCTAACATTTATACCATTACCATGTACTGTACTGACTGGCCGAGTTTCTGGCTATAGGCCACATCAATGTCCAGGTACACAGTTGGACCAGATTTGGTGGATGCCTTGAGGAGTGTTTTCTGTGAACTACGATTTTAGCTACTGCCGGTAGACCTGTAAGACCGTATGCTTCCATACACCTGCTACTTCCTTCACACTGTGGCCCAAATGCTATCACTCCAAATGCTATTATTCCTTTTAGCCAATCTAAAAGTAGTGATAGCTTTGGAGACGGATTCCACACATGGAACGAGGCATGTACTACACTGTACCACCTCTTCTACATCTATGAATCCCGTCACTCACACCCCGCAGGTATTTACAGCCTCATCATCTTCATGCGGCGCCATCTGCGGGAGTCTGAAGTTACTACCACCCTGAACACGCAAAGTGACTCGTGTTTTTGACGCAAGAGTCACTGAGGGGCAAAAATTGAAGCAGATGAATTGATGGATGGATGGGTTTATGGATGGATGGATGCACGGATGGATGGCAAAATAATAAAAATTGCCATGGTTGCAGTGGCTAGCGAGCCATCTACACAAAAACTCAGATCCAGTCAGCCTCAGCTGGAATGCCTTGGGCGGAAAGACCCAACCCACCCAGGAATGTCACTGATGTTCTTGTGTCCAGAAGGATCACCAGCTGTACTTGTCTGTTTGCATAGCTTGCTCCTCTATTGGTGGAGAGCAGAATAAACTTCACCCATTTCATAGCTCTCCAGAATCAAAGGTGTAAAATGACTGTGACCCACCTGTTGCTGCATAGTGATTCAGCCCCCCTATATCCCATTTAGCATTGGTCAGATTCTGACCACACAGTCACTGTTTGGTCACTAGGTATTATTTGGGTGATGGATCATTTCCAACACAGAGTGGACCACCCGTGAAATATTCTGAGTTGAGGGCAGCTCTATGGTCTGTGATAGCTAGAGCTAGTAGTATGTCAACAGGCGGACTACATTCTACAGCTGGACAGGCATAGTCTGGGTCTCTGATAAAGTGGCCACTGAGTGTACATGTCTCTCTCTCTCTCTCTCTCTCTCTTACGGGTCATTAACGTGTGCCTTGGGTGTGTACGTCCATGTTCTCAGTGGCCTTACCCATGGTGAATAATCTGGAGCTGTATGACATCACACACAGCAGCATGCGGGTACGCTGGACAGCTGCGGATGGGGCTTCTGGGTACATGATCCTGTATGCCCCGCTGACTGAGGGAGACGCAGCAGATGAGAAGGAGGTGAGAGAGAAGCTTTCTAAAGCCTGCTTTAGCCACGTGATCCTGCTTCGCCATTAGCAGTCTGGGGAAACGGCTCCAGGAGAGGACCCAGATTGAACCGGGTTTTCGTAGCTGGGTGGGACAGTGGAGCTGCTGCATGAACTCCAGTCATAGTGTGTGTATGTGTGTGTGTGTGTCTGTGGGTGTGTGTGTGTGTGTGTGTGTGTGTGCGTTCCTGTGTGTGTGCGTTCCTGTGTGTGTGTGTGTGTGTGCGTTCCTGTGTGTGTGTGTGTGTGTGTGTGTGTGTGTGTGTGTGTTCCTGTGTGTAGGTGAAAGTAGCAGACACTGTGACTGAGATTGAGCTAGAGAATCTGACTCCTGCAACTGAGTACACGGTTACAGTGTATGCCATGTACGGAGACGAGGCCAGTGACCCCAGGACCGGCCAGGAGACCACCCGTAAGTATGTGTGTGTGTGTTGGAAGATATACAGTTCCAAATTAAATGTGGTGTTCATCAAATTGGTGCTCTCTCTCTCTCTCTCTCTCTCTCTCTCTCTCTCTCTCTCTCTCTCTCTCTCTCTCTCTATCCCTCTTTCTCCTTTTCTCTCTATTTTTCCCTCTCTGTGTATCTATCTACAAACCTACCTGCCTATCTATCTATCTATCTATCTATCTATCTATCTATCTATCTATCTATCTATCTATCTATCTATCTATCTGTCTGTCTCTCTGTCTGTCTCTCTGTCTGTCTATCTACAAACCTATCTATCTATCTGTCTGTCTGTCTGTCTGTCTGTCTGTCTGTCTGTCTGTCTGTCTGTCCGTCCGTCCGTCTGTCTCTCTGTCTCTCTGTCTGTCTATCTATCTATCTATCTATCTATCTATCTATCTATCTATCTATCTATCTATCTATCTATCTATCTGTCTGTCTGTCTGTCTGTCTGTCTGTCTGTCTGTCTGTCTGTCTCTCTGTCTGTCTATCTATCTAAAAACCTATCTATCTATCTATCTATCTATCTATCTATCTATCTATCTATCTATCTATCTATCTGTCTGTCTGTCTGTCTGTCTGTCTGTCTGTCTGTCTGTCTGTCTGTCTGTCTGTCTGTCTGTCTGTCTATCTATCTATCCCCCTCCCCCAGTTCCTCTGACTCCAGCCCGTAGTTTGCGGATTAGTGATGTGTCTCACAGCTCTGCAAAACTCACCTGGGAAGCAGCGTCTCGTAAAGTGAACGGCTACCGGATCGTGTATGTGAAGACGGATGGTGTTCAGACCAACGAGGTAAAGATGGCTGTGAAGGCCAGTCCTGAGACAGCACTGACGCAGAACAGTCCCACACCTGGGATTACTGTCCCGTTAATCAAACCTATACAGTTACACTGTGCATGTCTAGGGGAAATACGGAGCGGTGGAATGTTTGAAATGACCAATGACTTTACGTCCAGCTGCGACAGACCCTCACCTGATTGTTCTGACGCTCGTCATGCTTTCTAAACTTCCCGTCTTTAGGTTGAAGTGGGCCGCATTACCACATTGTTGCTAAGCAACCTCACCTCCTTGACGGAGTACACAGTGGCCATCTTCGCCATCTACGATGAAGGACAGGCTGAACCCGTCACTGACAGCTTCACAACTAGTGAGAACCATCACTTTTACACTCACATCCTTCACCTAGGCTTCTCAGCTTCTCTTCTTCACCTCTGAGAGAAACAGGCCAGTAAGTTGTGAACCGTTTTGTTGTGTTGAAGAGTCGGTTCCATCGCCGCTGAGCTTCACGAGCAGTGACGTGACCACAGACAGTTTCAGAGTGAGCTGGCAACATTCAGCATCCGACGTCAAAATGTACCAACTCTTCTGGACGCCTACGAATGAAGGAGAGACCAAAGAGGTGCTACAACCGTACACGCTCCAACAGAATCTGTACCTGACACTTATCTCTGTCTGCCTCTCTCTCTATCATTCCATCCCACTTCCTTCACTCTCTGTTTCTGTCTCCTCTGCAGTCTGTGATTAGCGGTAATTTAAACTCTTATGTGATTACCGGTCTGAGTCCCCTGACGGAATACGAGGTTTCATTATCGGCCATCTACAGAGATGACAAGGAGAGCGAGCCAGTAGATCTCCTCGAAACTACAGGTAACCTGGCAACATGTAGCTCTCACACCATCAACACAACTGTAGGTGAAACTACAGGTAAACTAGGAGCACACAACATTACCAACATCGCTGAGACTACCGGTAACCTGGCAACATGTAGCTCTCACACCATCAACAAAACTACTGATAACCTAGCAGTACACAACATTCCCGACATCACCTAGACTACAGGTAAACTAGGAACACACAACATTCCCGACATCACCTAGACTACAGGTAAACTAGGAGCACACAACATTCCCAACATCACCTAGACTACAGGTAAACTAGGAGCACACAACATTCCCGACATCACCTAGACTACAGGTAAACTAGCAGCACACAGTGTTCCCGACATCACCTAGACTACAGGTAAACTAGCAGCACACAGTGTTCCCGACATCACCTAGACTACAGGTAAACTAGCAGCACACAACATTCCCGACATCACCTAGACTACAGGTAAACTAGCAGCACACAATATTCCTGACGTCACCTAGACTACAGGTAAACTAGGAACACACAGTGTTCCTGACGTCACCTAGACTACAGGTGTACTGCAACACAAGTATTCCTGACGTCACCTAGACTACAGGTGTATGTAGATCGAACACAGTGTCCGTCACCTTTACCAGGTGGATGAAAGCGCCCGTGTATTTCCTGAACTGTCTGTTTCACAGCTGTATAAAATCTGTGTGTTTTGAAGCTGCTAGAACAACAACAGTCGCAACCACGACCACCACGACCACCACAACCACCACCACAACTACAGCAGGTAGGTGGATGTGTTAGATTTATGCATTTTCTAAATGCACGTGTTGTTTTCCTTCACACTGCGTCTGTTCCTGTGTGCTCATGTGTAGTGATCCGTTTGGGCGTGAGGGGTCTGCAGCTGAGTGATTTCACTACGTTTAGCATGGGTGTGTCATGGGACCTGATGGGATCCAATGTGCGTCAGTACAGAGTCTCCTACATCACAGCACGTGGAGATCGGGCTGAGCAGGTGGTGAGTGCAGAGTTCAGTCCTTCTTCCCGGCTGTTAGCTGTTGCCCTCATTTCGATTAGCACTCTGCATGTTCAGGCTTTAGCCATCGTTTAAACCAACACCTAATGCTGTTGGACTGTGGCCATCCTTAACCCTTTAAATTTTTAAGACTGTGTGTGGTAGCACAGTATCAGTCATCAACCCCACATCTTACATATCAGTTTCATATTGGTTACTGGGTTACAGAACTGTGTGGGTGTGTCAACCAGTCACCAGTGGCAGTGGTGAGTGATGATGATGGGTATACCACAGATGTACTATGTACTGTATACAGATGTACTAACATCTGTAACCATCAGCTAGCTAGCTATATGACATGACCCCCCACAGGACCACCACAGAGCAGGTATGATGTGGGTGGTGGATCATTCTCAGCACTGCAGTGACACTGATGGTGGTGTGTTAGTGTGTGTGGTGCTGGTGTGAGTGGATCAGATACAGCAGTGCTGCTGGAGTGTTTAGACACTGTGTCCACTCACTGTCCACTCTATTAGACACTCCTACCTTGCTGCTCCACCTTGTAGATGGACAGTCAGAGACGATAGCTCATCTGCTGCTGCACAGTGCAGTGTTGGTCATCCTCTAGTCCTTCATCAGTGGTCACAGGACGCTGCCCACAGGACACTGCCCACAGGATGCTGCCCACAAGACATTGTCCACAGGACACTGCCCACAGTACTCTGCCCACCAGACGCTTCCCACAGGACGCTGCCCACAGGACACTGTCCACAGGACGCTGCCCACAGTACTCTGCCCACATGACGCTGCCTAGAGGACACTGCTGGCTGTTGGACTGTTCTCAGTCCAGCAGTAACACTGAGCTGTCCAGCAGCACTGCTGCGTCTGATCCACTCCCACCAGCACCACACACACTAACACACCACCACCACGTCAGTGTCACTGCAGTGCTGCACCTGCTCTGTGGTGGTCCTGTGGGGGTCCTGACCATTGAAGAACAGGGTAATACAGTACACAGAAAAAACAGATGGACTACAGTCTGTACCTGTAGAACTACACAGTGCTCCTATATGGTCAGTGGAGCTGGTAAAATGGACAGTGAGTGAGATACAGTGAGGGGGTTTAAATGTGGATGTGATGCTGATGATGTGTATTTAGAACAGACAGACTTTCAGAGTTTTCCTTCAGTCAATGAAATTAAATGTTTCCTTGGCCTTCGGGAACCGGAGCCCAGTTTTTTACGTGTTCTATTTGGGGCTGCTCAATGCCCAGCTAAGAGGCTGTGTAGTAAAACACTCGCTATAGTCTGCTCCTATAAAACCGCCACTCAATTACACGGTCTCGCTGGTGGTGTTCAGGGCACGGTGTGCGGTTTGTGTGAACTGTTATTTCTAATTAAAGCCTCCATTTGGAAGCATTAGTTTCTATTTAAACTGACTGGCGGAGCGTCAGCACCACACATGGAGTGGACAGCTCCGTGGATATAGCATTAGTTGTGGTCCACTGGGTTTGATGTTTAAGTGCTTCCCAGGCCCTCTTTGATTTGGGGCCATTTTACCGCCTGGCTCAAATGTAATTTTCAGCCCATAGTATAAATACTTCATGAAGAGAGCGCACGCTATAAAATTCCAATCGTATTGGATTTAGTATGTGTGTGCGGTTGTGTGTGTGTGTGTGCGGGTGTCTGTGTGTGTGTGTGTGTGTGCTCGGGGATGTACTATTTTGGAGTGCCAGAGCCGCCTTTTCTAAGGCTCCGAATTGATTCGTCAGGCTTAAAAACCTCTCTGGTGTCTCAGCTCTGAGAGTTTTTGAAGGGCAAGCTGGACCAGGCTGGGAGGTAGAGAGAACAAGACAGAGCCAGGTGAGAAAGTGCAAATATCATCCTCTGTGCTGAGTAATCTCAGTCATTAAACCAGGCAGATAGAATGGTCTGATTATTCCAGTAGCCCTGTAGTCGTCAACAATCTATAGAGATCCCACAGTGCTATTAGCTCAACAGACAAAATCATCAGCCATCTTGTGTGTTTAAGAGTACTGTTACTCTCCATACTTCAGTACATCTGAAGGTAGATACTTTAGTACTGTTACTCTCCATACTTAAGTACATCTGAAGGTACATACTTTAGTACTGTTACTCTCCATACTTAAGTACATCTGAAGGTAGATACTTTAGTACTGTTACTCTCCATACTTAAGTACATCTGAAGGTTCATACTTTAGTACTGTTCCTCTCCATACTTAAGTACATCTGAAGGTACATACTTTAGTACTGTTACTCTCCATACTTAAGTACATCTGAAGGTACATACTTTAGTACTGTTACTCTCCATACTTAAGTACATCTGAAGGTAGATACTTTAGTACTGTTACTCTCCATACTTAAGTACATCTGAAGGTACATACTTTAGTACTGTTACTCTCCATACTTAAGTACATCTGAAGGTACATACTTTAGTACTGTTACTCTCCATACTTAAGTACATCTGAAGGTACATACTTTAGTACTGTTACTCTCCGTTCTCCAGTACATCTGAAGGTACATACTTTAGTACTGTTACTCTCCGTACTTAAGTACATCTGAAGGTACATACTTTAGTACTGTTACTCTCCATACTTAAGTACATCTGAAGGTACATACTTTAGTACTGTTACTCTCCATACTTAAGTACATCTGAAGGTAGATACTTTAGTACTGTTACTCTCCATACTTCAGTACATCTGAAGGTAGATACTTTAGTACTGTTACTCTCCATACTTCAGTACATCTGAAGGTACATACTTTAGTACTGTTACTCTCCATACTTAAGTACATCTGAAGGTACATACTTTAGTACTGTTACTCTCCATACTTCAGTACATCTGAAGGTACATACTTTAGTACTGTTACTCTCCATACTTAAGTACATCTGAAGGTAGATACTTTAGTACTGTTACTCTCGCATACTTAAGTACATCTGAAGGTTTACATACTTTAGTACTGTTACTCTCCATACTTAAGTACATCTGAAGGTACATACTTTAGTACTGTTACTCTTTACTTAAAGTACTCTGAAGGTACATACTTTAGTACTGTACTCTCCATACTTAAGTACATCTGAAGTACAAACATTAGTACTGTAAAACTCCATACTTAACAACATCTGAAGGTACGAACTTTAGTACTGTTACTCTCCATACTTAAGTACATCTCCATACTTTAGTACTGTTACTCTCCATACTTCAGTACATCTGAAGGTAGATACTTTAGTACTGTTACTCTCCATACTTAAGTACATCTAGAGGTACATACTTTAGTACTGATACTCTCCATACTTAAGTACATCTGAAGGTAAATACTTTAGTACTGTTACTCTCCATTCTTAAGTACATCTGAAGGTACATACTTTAGTACTGATACTCTCCATACTTAAGTACATCTGAAGGTACATACTTTAGTACTGTTACTCTCCATTCTTAAGTACATCTGAAGGTACATACTTTAGTACTGTTACTCTCCATACTTAAGTACATCTGGAGGTACATACTTTAGTACTGTTACTCTCCATACTTAAGTACATCTGAAGGTACATACTTTAGTACTGTTACTCTCCATACTTAAGTACATCTGAAGGTACATACTTTAGTACTGTTACTCTCCATACTTAAGTACATCTGAAGGTACATACTTTAGTACTGTTACTCTCCATACTTAAGTACATCTGAAGCTCCATACGTTAGTACTGTTACGCTCCATACTTCAGTACATCTTTAGGTAGAATACTTTAGTACTGTTACTCTCCATACTTAAGTACATCTGAAGGTACATACTTTTAGTACTGTTACTCTCCATACTTAAGTACATCTGAAGTCGGTACATACTTTAGTACTGTACTCTCCATACTTAAGTACATCTGAAGGTACATACTTTAGTACTGTTACTCTCCATACTTAAGTACATCTGAAGGTACATACTTTAGTACTGTTACTCTCCATACTTAAGTACATCTGAAGGTACATACTTTAGTACTGTTACTCTCCATACTTAAGTACATCTGAAGGTAATACTTGAGTACTGTTGAGGTAGTACTTAGGGCTGTTAGTCTCCATACTTGAGGAGATACAAGAAGAGCCAGGTACAATGCAAAATATCTGAAGGTACAGTACTTCAGTACTGTTACTTCACCAGGCACCATACTAAAGTACATCATTATTACAGTAGCCCTGTTAGTCGTCAACTTAAGGCTATAGAAGGTACAGTACTTTAGCTCAATACCTAACAAAATCCTCTCCATCTTGTGTTTTAAGAGTACTGTGTTACTCTCCATACTTCAGTACATCTGAAGGTACATACTTTAGTACTGTTACTCTCCATACTTAAGTACATCTGAAGGTACATACTTTAGTACTGTTACTCTCCATACTTAAGTACATCTGAAGGTACATACTTTAGTACTGTTACTCTCCATACTTCAGTACATCTGAAGGTACATCTGGTTTAGCTACTGAGAGTTTTTGGAAGGGAAGCTGGACCACGGCTGGGACTTAAGTAGATCTGAAGGTACATACTTTAGTCACTCGTGTGCTGAGTCTCTCAGTACTTAGGCAGATTAGAATGGTCTGAATTCCCGTAGCCCTGTAGTCGTCAACATACATCTTTAGAGTACACCACTGTTGCTACTTAGCTCAAACATACTTCATCAGTCATCTTGTGTACATGTTTAAGAGTACGTGTTACTCTGGCCATACTTCATACATCTGAAGGTAGATACTTTAGTACTGTTACTTCTCCATACTTAAGTACATCTGAAGGTACATACTTTAGTACTGTTACTCTCCATACTTAAGTTCATCTGAAGGTACATACTTTAGTACTGTTACTCTCCATACTTAAGTTACATCTGAAGGTTGTTCTGGTGTGTCTCACTTTGAGAGTTTTTACTGTGTACCTCTCCATACTTAGAGTACAGACATGAAGGTGAGAAAGTGCAAATATTTAGTACTGAGTAATTCAGTCATACTTAACCAGGGGCAGATAGAATGGTCTGATTATTCCAGTCTAGTCGTCAACAATCTATAGAGATCCCACAGTGCTATTAGCTCAACAGACAAAATCATCAGCCATCTTGTGTGTTTAAGAGTACTGTTACTCTCCATACTTCAGTACATCTGAAGGTAGATACTTTAGTACTGTTACTCTCCATACTTCAGTACATCTGAAGGTACATGCTTTAGTACTGTTACTCTCCATACTTCAGTACATCTGAAGGTACATACTTTAGTACTGTTACTCTCCATACTTCAGTACATCTGAAGGTAGATACTTTAGTACTGTTAGCTCTGAGAGTTTTTCCAAGCTGGACCAGTACATCTGAAGGTAGATACTTTAGTACTTTTACTCATCCATACTTAAGTACAATCTGAAGGTAAACCATTTCAGATACTCTGATTAGTACTGTTACTCTCAAACATACTTAAGTACATCTGAAGGTAATCATACTTTAGTACTGTTACTTTTCATACTTAAGTACATCTGAAGGTACATACTTTAGTACTGTTATTCTCCATACGTCAGTACATCTGAAGGTAAATACTTTAGTACTGTTACTCTCCATACTTAAGTACATTTGAAGGGTAATACTTTAGTACTGTTACTCTCCATACTTCAGTACATCTGAAGGTACATACTTTAGCACTGTTACTCTCCCTACTTAAGTACATCTGAAGGTACATACTTTAGTACTGTTACTCTCCATACTTAAGTACATCTGAAGGTACATGCTTTAGTACTGATACTCTCCATACTTAAGTACATCTGAAGGTACATACTTTATTACTGTTACTCTCCATACTTAAGTACATCTGAAGGTAGATACTTTAGTACTGTTACTTTCCATACTTCAGTACATCTGAAGGTAGATGCTTTAGTACTGTTACTTTCCATACTTAAGTACATCTGAAGGTACATACTTTAGTACTGTTACTCTCCATACTTAAGTACATCTGAAGGTAGATACTTTAGTACTGTTACTTTTCATACTTAAGTACATCTGAAGGTACATACTTTAGTACTGTTATTCTCCATACGTCAGTACATCTGAAGGTAAATACTTTAGTACTGTTACTCTCCATACGTCAGTACATCTGAAGGTAAATACTTTAGTACTGTTACTCCAGTGGAGGTCTAAAGGGAGGAACTTCTACTGACACTTGAGGAGTATTGCACCTTGGGTTGCTCTACATATGATTTTTGAAATTGTCAGGCAGTCTGGACAGAACCTCTCCACATACTGGACTCTTAAAGCCACAGAAGCGAAACCAGTTTGTTTATATCTTGAGGATGAAGAGAGGTTTGAAAATGGCCATGTAAAAATGAGTTATGCTGGTTTCTGGTAGAGAGAACCACACAAATGGAATTTGGTAGGGGGTTGGGTGGTTTGGTATGATGTTAGGTGGTTTGGTTCGGGGTTGGGGCCCAGGGATGGGCTAAAAAGGGGTTACAAAGGGGCTGAAATACAAGATATATGTATAACATGCTCCCTTTTTCTGAACGCCAGTTAGGGAAACGTATATATGGTGCGTTTAAGGAAGCAGCGTGTTTGTCTGCACCGAACGCAGCCTGAACACAAAGCAGGTTAAGACAGAAGGTTTGCTTAGACAGAAGCCCTTGTGGAGGAGGGAGCGTTCCAAATACGGCCAGTCGTTATCTCCCAAACCCGCAGCTTCTGCAGACACTAACATTTGCACACGCTTTATTGCACCGTTAAAATAAAGCTCCGGCTCAGCTCCGCGCCGAGAGCAGGCATTATGGAAATATGTGCGGCGGCTCCTCCGAACAACACCGCGGAAAACAATTTTGATGGCAGTTTTTATTGTCTCAACAGTTTTACCTCGTACACCACAACACAAACAAACAGGGCTCGGTTCAAGGCTGCATGTATCAGACACTGTTTTGATTCCGCATGCTTTGCCCAAAAGGTCTGCCCCTTGGCGACATGTGTACCCTTCCACTTCCTGAAATGTCAGACGCGGGGCAACTCCAGAGCAGAACCGAAGCCGTGTTTAATTAAACCCTGAAGAGCTCAGATGACGTATTTGATGCCAGGTCTATCAGACAAATGACGACAAGTGTTCCCTGCATGCATGTTTATACATTTGAGTGAATCTGAGTCTTTAATGAGAAACATCCGGGGAACCTACTGGGAGCTGGGGAGGAGACAGCATGAGTGGAGGAACAAGGTAGACAGGTAGATGAGCAAAAGGAGAAGCGTGCAGTCAGGTGGAGAGGCAGGAGAGTTTGGGAGAAGTTGATAGGAAGGTAGATAGTGACTGTCAGGAAGGTGACTGGTAAAGGTAGCAGTGGAGGAGGGGAGATGGATGGCAAACTTTTAGATGTATGTGAAAGCTCCAGGTATGGACATTGGGTCACCTCCAGTGCACAAATTCACCTTTGGTCTTCCTAAATACAGTCAAAAGAACCTTTGGGTACAATATTTAGTGGGGTCGGAAAAAAACCCAATAATATAGTTATTATTATTATTTATTTATTTATTTATTTATTTATTTATTTATTTATTTATTTGTATTTTTATATTTATTTTATTTTATATATAGAATTAACACATTTTTCACACTAGTGACAGCTTAAAGTATTGTTATTATTATTTTATCAATATTTTATTGTATTATTTATATTGCACTTTTAATACTCCTGACAGGTCAGAGTGCCATATTCTTATTATTCTTATTATTATTATCATTATTAGTAGTAGTAGTAGGTTTTTATTTTATTTTATTTTATTTTATTTTATTTTATTTTATTGAGCATATTTCATACCAGTGATAGCTCAAACTGCTTTACAAAAAAGAAAATATGAGTATTCATTTATAGACGTGTGAGCCAGTCACCCAGATCAATCTTTCCGAGATAAATACCAAATAGACGTAGGGCCTGAACGAAGTGCTAAATTAAAGAGATCCATTTGTTAAGGTCTGTTGAAAGTGAGCACTGAGCTCGACTGTCTAATAGAAGCTTGAATTGAGT
>JAMWET010006752.1:382500-387500 GCA_024036415.1 Prochilodus magdalenae
TGGACATGACAAGTCAGAAACAGAAAGCCAGAGAAGACACAAACATCAGCAGGACAAGGCGGGACGGGACACATGGTTGTTCCTTCTAGATCACCGGAATAGACACCACTTGTAATATTGCCTCTCTCTGTCTCTTTCTCTCTTTCTCTCTTTCTCTCTGTCTCTAGTTTACCTGGGCGTGACCAATCTGAACACCTATCAGGTGCGGATGAACAGTATGTGTGCTCAGTGGCAGCTTCACCGCCATGCCAACCAGTACCGCGTGGTCATTGAGTCATTGCTCAGTGAGTAGACGTTCAGTTCTGTTTCTTCCACCCCTCCTCAGATGGAAAAGAATTTTAAGGGGGCACTAGACTAGTTTACACACCTTCCACAACACCGTAGTTGCAGTACATACATACATACATACTGTATTCACCCTCCACCTGAAACGCTCTGTTAGAGCTCCTGTGTCTTTAAGCCCCGCCTCCTAGCAAGCCCTGTGTGCTCTGGTTGGTCAGCTCACCCCCCATCTGAAATGCTCTGTTAGAGCTCCTGTGTCTTTAAGCCCCGCCTCCTAGCAAGCCCTGTGTGCTCTGGTTGGTCAGCTCACCCCCCATCTGAAATGCTCTGTTAGAGCTCCTGTGTCTTTAAGCCCCGCCTCCTAGCAAGCCCTGTGCGCTCTGGTTGGTCAGCTCACCCCCTCTGTTCTGATTGGTTAATGGCCAGAGTGGTTCTGCCCTGGCACATTCTGGGCTTGTTGTGCAGTCCGCAGACAGGCTGTTCTCCTGAACAGCTGTAAAGACCACTGTGGCTATTCTTACAATGGGGTCTTCTCAACCTGGCTACAGAATGAACAGACTCCTTCCAGCTTCCGGTAGTTCCTGTGTGTGGTGTGAGGACGTGCTAAGCTTGCCTGTAGGCCGTAGGGATTGTGTTACATGATGACATCACCTTGTAACAGGGAAAAGGGCTGGAAGGCTCTCCAGGGCTCTCTTCTGTGGAAGAGAGTTTCTCTCTCTGGCATGTACTTTGGCCTTTAGAACTTTGTGGACCGTTTACATGCACACCCAGCTGCAACATTTACATTTACAGCATTTAGCTGACGCTCTCATCCAGAGCGACTTACAAGGTTAATCATATTACAGGTGGGCCAGTGTGGTGTTAGGAGTCTTGCCCAGGGACTCTTAATGGTGTAGCACAGCATAGCCACCCAGACCGGGATTCGAACCCCAGCCTCCCACATGCGGTGGTGGCTCCCTGGCGGGCAGTGGTGTTATCCGTTGAGCTACACCAACCACACAACACACCAAAGGACAGAGGGGAAAACCGGAAAAGCATAATAGGTCAGCTTTAGTGTATTTCATTGTTGGGAATACACTCTGCTGGAATGAATTGGTACCTCAGTGCTGGGGTGCTTACAGAAACCCTAAGCAAACTGAGCTCTATTATGAAGAATGAGCTTCACAGAAGAGGAGTAACGAACTCCTGAACATCTGGATCTGTTCTACAGTTTATGTTCAGCATTTCTTCAGAATGCCTGAACAGTGTCAAAACATTGTACCAAGCTTTCAGCACCTGATTTAACGACCCCGTTTGGCAGAGCAGTGCTAAACACCACTGTGCTCAGAATAGCTTTCCTTACGGAATCTTCAGCACCGCCAATCAAATGTTGGACATAATCATTCGGAGGCTGGGAATGACTTTTTTATAATTATGCTAATATATTAAATAATAAATCAGCTGTATCGCATGTACCTATTTAAACTGACCTTACTACAGTGCTAGTACTCCACAGTATCTTATACATCTCGGCTAATTTGTAGGAAGCTGTAAAAATGAAGGAGTGCTGGTGGTGTTCAGAGCCATGTTGACCCAAAGGCGTTTCCAGTTGCGAACTAAGATACTCATTTTAAACTCAACCTATAAACACAATCCTGTTTACAGTGTGTTTCACAATACACCATAATTAAAATGTTTTTTTTTTTTTCATTTCTTTAAAATTAAAATCCAGTTTTCAATTTGTGACTACAATTAGATGTTTATGGTATATGTAATATTGTATATTTAATGAAGCATTAAAATAAGCGAATGCGTTGTAACATTATGACAGATAAGGAGGCGTAATTGGATCTGGATCACAGTATAGGGAGGAAGATAGGGAAGTAAGTTGAACACATAGCAGGTTTATTGACTGGCTCCGAGTTCATTTTCCACTGCTACGTAAGTGGTCCAAGTTGGTGCTCATCTCGAGGGAAGTAACCCGGCAGAACATTCAGTGCTCACAAGAACTTGGCGAGTTATTTCAGTGTTTTATTCCAATTGTGTACAGAGAGTCTTAGAAATGAGCCATAATTAATATTCTATTCCCCTTTGATTGGATCGCCCAGTGAGGGCTCTGAATAGGCTACTGCGTTATCAGAATGGCTCTGTTAGCATGTTAAATCTCCTGAATGGAAATCCATAATAAAACCAGTCTGAATCTACTGAGGTCCAGTCCAGCTGGTCATGGCCGTGGTCACAGCATATGGCATGTGGGCTGAGGAGGTTGGGTTCCACCTTTGAGCCTGGTTTCTCTCGAGGTTTCTTCCTCCCTCAAGGGAGTTTTTCCTCGCCACTGTTGCCTCTGGCTTGCTCACGGGGTGGCTTGGACCCGGTCCCCCCACCCCTTCCTATGTCTGTACATTCACTCAGTGTTTTTCTTTTTATAACAAACTGATTTTCTGTGAAGCTGCTTTGAGACAACGTTGGTTGTAAAAAGCGCTATACAAATAAATATTGATTGATTGATTGATTGATTGATTGATTGATTGATTGATATAGAAAGCCATTCGGTGGTCTAGACTGTATTAAGCAGTTTGACTGATAGGACTGGTTGATTCGTTAATGGAATTCAGTGTTAAATCGTGGAGTCTGTTGATACTCCGTGGTACTGAAGTAAAAGTGTGTGTACAATCAAAGCTTTCAGTTTTTTTACTCAGCTGTAGATACACTAAGAGTCAAAAGTTTGGAAACACCCAGATAAATGGATGTTGTTGGTGATTCTAAAGACTACAGGCTTACACTGAACAGCTCCAACCGAGAGCCTGACGCAACACACCCTGATATACCACATATACTCCTGATCACAGTATAATATTTCTGCCGTATTTCCACCTCTCTCTCTCTCTCTCTCTCTATATATATATATTTATTTTTATTTTTATTTTTTTTCCAGCACAGTGTAAAAGCTCTAGTTCTCCTTTTGGTTTACTGAATATTCATGATGGACTGACCAATAGAATCGCTCCAAAACTGCTTAGTAATAAACCTTGTTCTATCAGCTCCACTGTGGGTTAAGAGAACTGGTTGGTCCTCCTGTAAAGCTCCATTCTGGAGGTTTAAGGTGGACTGTATAATTCCATACTGGAGGTTTAAGGTGGACTGTATAATTCCATACTGGAGGTTTAAGGTGGACTGTAAAATTCCATTCTGGAGGTTTAAGGTGGACTGTATAATTCCATTCTGGAGGTTTAAGGTGGACTGTATAATTCCATTCTGGAGGTTTAAGGTGGACTGTATAATTCCATGTGTCCTATTTTAAGTCACTTTTATTAAGATAAACATTAGGAGAACCTTCTATAAGTAGCTGTGCCTGAACTTCTGACTGGAAGAGTATGAGGAGGGCTAGTTGTGCGGCTCATAATCAGGAAGTACACTGTGCTCTTTCTCTTGGTGGTGTAGCTGCTGGTAAATCTCTGTCTGTTAGAGAGAGAGAAGCCTGAGGCTCAGCCGGATATTAGAGTCGGTCCGAGCATGCGTGCACACACACTCACACATACGCACACTGCGCTGCATGCTGATGAGACACCACAAAGAGTGTTGTGTATCTTGAACTGCAAGAGCCTCAGGATGCAGACATTGGGGAGCCCTGGTTAAATTCTTTGGCTAGTTGATTAGTTGAGTGGAAGTTTAAAGAGAACACACTTAAATACACAGTTACTGTTCATTTACTGGATTTAACATATTAGACAAACGGCTGTATATGACATGAAGGTTGCACAAAGTTATGGCACATTACCATTGACTATTTGCATGCAACTTTAAATACACTGATCATAAAAAGAACAGCTGCACCCAGAAGGAGGTGTGGGAGTGCGGTGCTGTTGGGAAGGAAGATAAAGGTTACCAGGATCAATAACTGATGATACATTTAGACTGATATGATCAATATTTATTAAGCTACACATACAGAAGTCTGTCTCTCAGTATGGTGTCGGCTAACGCAGTATGCCAGAAGTCTCAGCATGGAGTTGTAGAGGTTCCTAATGGTGTCCTGTGATAATCCATCCCATGCAGCTTGAATATTCACACACAGTTCCTCCAGGTTGTGTGGTAGAGTAGGGGCTAGAATGATACCAGGCCTTCTGGACATGTGTCGCGTGATGACAGTCTGACAGTCTGTCACCATTGCAGTCTTTGGTGACGTTGATGTGGTGTTAAGGACAGTTATTGTAACGGTCTGTGTGCATCTAGTCCTGCCTCGTGCAGCTGTCTGCCAATGGGGCTGCACTAACAGGATGACTTATGGAGGCCATCACTGTTTGCTGCTTGGGTCAGTCAGGTACAGCGTTAAGGCTCGTTCTGCTTACGTCACATGCGCAGCCAAGCTTGAAACTTGAATCATTGGCATGTCTCACCATGTCAAACCTACCCACCAAGTTTCATTCCTGTCGGATGATTCCTTCTGGGTGCAGCTATTTCACGACTATTCGTTTGGTGATGAGTGTAGATAAGAGAGCATGGTGGGGCTGAGCTAAAGCCTACACTAGCACTCATTGGGCAGGAGGGAGGAAACACCCTGGACCTGCCACCAGGCCATCACGGGGCACACACCCAGACATACACTCATAGCTACGAGCAGTTTAGTATCTCCAGTCTGGTCCTTGCACTGTGGGAGGGAGCCGGAGCACCCAAAGGAAACACACCCAGGTCAGAACCGCCCTGGTCACCTGGCTGGGGAATCAAACCCAGACGTGAAG
>JAMWET010006752.1:390000-420000 GCA_024036415.1 Prochilodus magdalenae
TTTGATTCCAACTTTTCTCCTAACGAAGAACACCTTAGTTACCCATAAGAGCTGAGATCCATTTATCCCTAAAGGAAAGTAATGATGGCGGTCAGGATCAAAGAACTACACATGACACTCGCTGAGCCCAAGTACCAACAGTCTTTAATAAACACACCAGAAGCCTTTACACCGCAACAAAGAACAGTACAGCAATGTACGAGGGTGAGACCAGGGCATAGACGATAGGGGAAAGCAAGGGTCGAAATCCGGAAAGCGAAAGAGAGAGCGAGGCAGACAGAACAAAGTGGGAGAGCTGAGCTGTACACCTAGATGACAGAAGCAGAGTCAGAAAACAGAGATCAGATCAAACGAGCAGACAAGCCAAAAGGGTAAAGCGAGAGAGAGAAGGTCAAAAGATACGAAAAGGGTCAAAAGCCAAAGAGTCGGAAAACGTAGGTCAAGAACGCTCGGAATTGCAACTTCAAACTTTGCAAAGTGAATGTCCAGATTATAATAAGGGCTTCCAGCTGACAGCACTCAGTAGTCAAGTGAACTAGACCAGGGATTGGCAGGGCGCGAGCATGTGGGTGTGACGTCATCGGGCTGTGCACTCTGGGAACTGGTGTCCTGAGGAGTAGCGGAGGCAGGCAGACCCACAGGCGTGACTATGGCTCAGTTCTAAGAGTATATAAGACCAGTCCAATTGTGACGAAGAGGTCACATGATGTTTTCTCGAACTATTTTAGTCATAAAATACAGGTAACATTTCTCTCTGCACCGACTCATCACCGAGTTCTAGAGACGGGGTCAGAATGGGTTCTATGTAATATAGAACATGTTATGGGTTGGAACATAAGCTCACCTGTGACTGAAACATACCTGATAGCATGTATTGCCTCCACCAGCCTGAATACCAGCTGGGATTCAGTTCGGCATGTACTGGACATGTTTCTGGATGTGGGCCACATCAATGTTCAGACACTCTTATATCAGAGATTTGGTGGATGCCTTCCCTGGCACAATTCCAAGGAGAGTTTCCTGTAGACTGGGATTTTAGCCACTGCTGGTAGACCCGTATGACCGTACGCTTCCATACACCTGCAGATTCAGCTACTTCCTTCACACTATGGTCTTTGGCCACGCCCCCAAATGCAGTCACTACTTGTAGCCAATCATTAACATCTGCTCTGGAGCCATTTACCACACATGGAACGAGACATTCCCTGCACTGTAGCACCTCTTCTCAGTCTATGGATCCTGTCACTCACACCCCGCAGGTGTTTATAGCCTCATCATCCTCATGCAGTGCCATCTGCTGGAGCCTGAAGTTACTACTACCGTAAACACTCATGGTGCAGTATAGACCACTTGGAGACTCCATGAGGTGGGTTAATACATGGGAGTGACTCTGCTGAAGCTAGGCCTTCAGTACTGCCTCTATGTCTCTAATCTCTACATCCGTGATTGAACCAGAACCTGAAATCAAGCATTATGGGGTTTTACCCAAATCCAGGCAAGGTATTATCAGTAGGGAGAGACTGAGAGACACAGAGAGACACTGAGAGACAGAGAGACGTGTCGTGTGTGCAGAACTTGAGAGATGTTTGTATCGGAATAGCAGAGATGGAGGCAGGGGAGTTAATCTGGTGTCTTTTCAAGGTACTTCATTTGCAAGCAAATGACCAACATGAGGCATGCAGCATGCTCACCATCTGGTCGGCTGCTTTACAGCCACACAGGGATCCATAGTTATGTGGGAAATGGGCTGGATGAGGGACTGGACTGTGGGCGGGGAGGTGGGAAGGCTCTGGCAGATATAGGGCCATTCATCATGTTTATCAGTCTGAGATGACGCAGCCCATCTCCAGGCGATTTATCATGCGGGGAAATGAGAGGATAATTAGTATGGCGTTTTCTGAGGTGTTGTGTTTGCAGTCGTGATGCGCTGTCTGTCAGTCCGGCCTCGCCGTGATTTAGAGGACGGGACCAATTTGTCATATCACATAATTAGAATGGAGCTGAATTTACGGGATTGATTTTCAGCTGTCAGCTGATGTTCAGGTCTAAACACTGTCTGATGTACGTATTCTGTTATCAGTGTTTGTTTAATAATGCCTCATCCTGCCTGGTCTGCCTTGCTGTGGAGGTGGAACAAAAACTTGTGTCCTCGAAACAGTAATTTTACTGGAGAAGCTAAAACAAAAAACAACCCACATTATCTTAAGTGTCTCTAATAACTGTGTAGTTACATGTTAATAACACAGCAATAACAATGTAACTACCAGTAATGTAGCCACTGTTACAGGGAGATTGCAGTAGTGAGGCAATTTATATGTACTAGAGTATCAACTACTCTATATGAATAGCTGTATAGTATTAATCGTAGGCCACATCAATGTTCAGCCACTCTTGCACCAATAACTGTGCAGTTGGTCCAGATTTGGTGGATGCCTTCCCGGGCACAATTCCGAGGAGAATTCCCTGTATACTGGGATTTTAGCCACTGCTGGTAGACCCGTATGACCGTGCGCTTCCATATACCTGCAGATTCAGCTACTTCCTTCACACTATGGTCTTTGGCCACGCCCAAATGTGCAGTCACTCCTTTGAGCCAGGTCACTGCTTTCTCTGTGATGAGAAGAGGATATGTCTGAGTTACAACTCTTACACCCATAGAAGAAAAACAAAGTTTGGTGCCAGTGGGCTCTAATGTTAGCTAGCTATACCTAGCAAATCTAGCTAACATTAGCACCTACTGGCAAACAGCCGACTGAGCCTGTGTGGAGACACATGACTAGACTGTGTTTTTTATAGGGGGTTTATTCTTATGAACCCACATCTTCATGCTAAGGTTGTAAGCTGTTTGATGTGCTGTCCAGCTAAAGCATTATAGCTAGCCTTATATCTGCTTTAACTAGATAGCTAGCTAGCTAGTTAGCATTAGCACTGTGGCACCCAATCTTGTTTTTCCTCATATATATTTCTATATATAAATATATATATTTATATATATATATATATATATATATATATATATATATATATATATATATATATATATATATATATATATATATATATTAGGGCTGTACCCGACTCAGAATTTTGCCAGTCGAATCGGATTCACCCGCCCTGGACGATGATTCGACTATTCGTTCACGTTTTTCCTCCATGTACATTATCTAGTAATCAGTAAATCAATCTGCATACGGTTCAGATCTGATCCTCCTCATTTAGAAAGCCAGCAGAGTCACAGGAACATATTTCTGAACTAAAAGAGGCGGGGCTTATGATGATCGATCTGAACTGGAGCCTGATTTAATTACAGGATACAGCGCCGGGCAGCAGCGCGTATACATGCTAAACATTAGCGCTTATAGCTTCTAGTCTTTTTAATTTCACTTCTAACAGCTTCTTCAGTAGGAGGACCCTTCGCCTTTCATCTCTCATAAATAATGAACTGCTAAATAAAACCAGATTAGTCCATATTTAAATTATTTCTAGATGAAAAGAAGAATGGTAGACCTGAAACCGTTTATTATATTACCCACGCTGGAATCATTCTTCTCTCGTTTATCAGCAGGCGTATTAAGTGACTGTACTTATAAACTTTAAATTAAAATAATCTTAGCTGTAGACGAATAAAATAAACATATCTGTAATTTAGGATCTAAAATAATGGAATTATAATAAAACAAACGTCTCCTCTCCGTTTTTCCCTCACCGCAAACAGCCATTATGTCTAAACTGAAAGTCAGCCCCCTCGTTTGAAGCAGTGTTGGATGTCTGACTAAATGACGAGCAGAATTCGTTTTAATCTGTTCGGATTCTCTTCTTCTAAACCTCCTCCAGACTTTCTCTGAGACATCGTTCCCCCCGTGTTTCTCAGCTTCACAGCTTCAGCTTCCTTTAACAGTGAAGCGCCAGCGCACGGTGTCACATAGCAAGCACGCGTCACAGCCCAGCTAGAACTTACATATACATTTATTAATCCCCTTTAATCATTATTAAAATGTCTTTTTACATTCCTAAAGTTCATTTTTGTAATCTTTAGTCTGTTTTACGCAGAAAAAAAAGGTCACTGCTGTCAGTCGATTTGAAGGGTCTCCAACTGACGATTCAACTCTGAGCTTCGTGTTCTGCCTTGTTTACGTATCTGGCTGCATTGCTTAAATCAGATGTGTTTGTTTGTTTGCCAATCTCATTTCTAGATTAAGACACCAGGCATGCTTAGTCACCATGACTGGACTCCAAACTAAACTGGAGAAGATCACGGCTCTGTTTTCTTTTGCTGTGTGTTTTAAATGAAAGGATTGGAGAAGATTAGGTGTGTCTGATTTCACTCAGAGGAGCTGATCTAAATATAGTCTAAAAGGTATGGAGCAAAAGTTCTACAGCAGCTCTGAAGAGGGTGCGAAAGCTGCTCCTGGAGGAGGCCTGTTTTACCGAAGCCAGTCTGTTTCCCCTTGTTGTCTTTGGCATTCAGATGAAATGAGGACCCCCACAGAACAAGCTGGACAAGACAGACACACAAGAAGCTGTTTTGCTGCCCCGTTTAGAACCAGGAGCTAATGTGAACACATTGGTTAGGTATCAC
The DNA here is from genome assembly GCA_024036415.1 of Prochilodus magdalenae. Taxonomy (NCBI): domain Eukaryota; kingdom Metazoa; phylum Chordata; class Actinopteri; order Characiformes; family Prochilodontidae; genus Prochilodus; species Prochilodus magdalenae. The sequence goes on from JAMWET010006752.1 coordinate 394,580, forward strand.
ACCAGCGTAGATAAATGATCAGAGGAACTGTGGTGAAAGAAAAGACTGCGAGCTGCAGACTTGTAGAGCTCATCTGATTAATCCGGGTACATGTGCCCCTGTATGGTGAGGAATGCACTGTATACTTGTCATGCACCTGCGTGATATGTGTGTGTGTGTTACACTGATGCAGGGATGGGTTTAATGCAGAGGTGTGTGTGTGTGTTACACTGATGCAGGGATTGGTTTAATGCGGAGGTGTGTGTGTGTGTTACACTGCTGCAGGGATGGGTTTAATGCGGAGGTGTGTGTGTTACACTGATGCAGGGATGGGTTAAATGCGGAGGTGTGTGTGTGTTACACTGATGCAGGGATGGGTTTAATGCGGAGGTGTGTGTGTGTTACACTGATGCAGGGATGGGTTTAATGCGGAGGTGTGTGTGTGTGTGTTACACTGATGCAGGGATGGGTTTAATGCGGAGGTGTGTGTGTGTTACACTGATGCAGGGATGGGTTAAATGCGGAGGTGTGTGTGTGTTACACTGATGCAGGGATGGGTTTAATGCGGAGGTGTGTGTGTGTGTTACACTGATGCAGGGATGGGTTTAATGCGGAGGTGTGTGTGTGTTACACTGATGCAGGGATGGGTTTAATGCGGAGGTGTGTGTGTGTGTGTTACACTGATGCAGGGATGGGTTTAATGCGGAGGTGTGTGTGTGTTACACTGATGCAGGGATGGGTTTAATGCGGAGGTGTGTGTGTGTTACACTGATGCAGGGATGGGTTTAATGCGGCGGTGTGTGTGTGTTACACTGATGCAGGGATGGGTTTAATGCGGAGGTGTGTGTGTGTTACACTGATGCAGGGATGGGTTTAATGCGGAGGTGTGTGGGTGTTACACTGCTGCAGGGATGGGTTTAATGCGGAGGTGTGTGTGTGTGTTACACTGCTGCAGGGATGGGTTTAATGCGGAGGTGTGTGTGTGTTACACTGCTGCAGGGATGGGTTTAATGCGGAGGTGTGTGTGTGTTACACTGATGCAGGGATGGGTTTAATGCGGCGGTGTGTGTGTGTGTTACACTGATGCAGGGATGGGTTTAATGCGGAGGTGTGTGTGTGTTACACTGATGCAGGGATGGGTTTAATGCGGAGGTGTGTGTGTTACACTGCTGCAGGGATGGGTTTAATGCGGAGGTGTGTGTGTGTTACACTGATGCAGGGATGGGTTTAATGCGGAGGTGTGTGGGTGTTACACTGATGCAGGGATGGGTTTAATGCGGAGGTGTGTGTGTTACACTGCTGCAGGGATGGGTTTAATGCGGAGGTGTGTGTGTGTTACACTGATGCAGGGATGGGTTTAATGCGGCGGTGTGTGTGTGTTACACTGATGCAGGGATGGGTTTAATGCGGAGGTGTGTGTGTGTTACACTGATGCAGGGATGGGTTTAATGCGGAGGTGTGTGTGTGTTACACTGATGCAGGGATGGGTTTAATGCGGAGGTGTGTGGGTGTTACACTGATGCAGGGATGGGTTTAATGCGGAGGTGTGTGTGTGTTACACTGATGCAGGGATGGGTTTAATGCGGCGGTGTGTGTGTGTTACACTGATGCAGGGATGGGTTTAATGCGGAGGTGTGTGTGTGTTACACTGATGCAGGGATGGGTTTAATGCGGAGGTGTGTGGGTGTTACACTGATGCAGGTATGGGTTTAATGTGGAGGTGTGTGTGTGTGTATGTGTTACACTGCTGCAGGGATGGGTTTAATGCGAAGGTGTGTGTGTGTGTTACACTGCTGCAGGGATGGGTTTAATGCGGAGGTGTGTGTGTTACACTGCTGCAGGGATGGGTTTAATGCGGAGGTGTGTGTGTGTTACACTGCTGCAGGCATGGGTTTAATTCAGAGGTGTGTGTGTGTGTTACACTGCTGCAGGGATGGGTTTAATGCGGAGGTGTGTGTGTGTGTTACACTGCTGCAGGGATGGGTTTAATGCAGAGGTGTGTGTGTGTTACACTGATGCAGGGATGGGTTTAATGCAGAGGTGTGTGTGTGTGTTACACTGCTGCAGGGATGGGTTTAATGCAGAGGTGTGTGTGTGTGTGTTACACTGCTGCAGGCATGGGTTTAATGCGGAGGTGTGTGTGTGTGTGTGTGTGTGTTACACTGCTGCAGGGATGGGTTTAATGCAGAGGTGTGTGTGTATGTATGTGTTACACTGCTGCAGGCATGGGTTTAATGCGGCGGTGTGTGTGTGTGTGTGTGTGTTACACTGCTGCAGGGATGGGTTTAATGCGGAGGTGTGTGTGTGTTACACTGATGCAGGGATGGGTTTAATGCGGAGGTGTGTGTGTGTTACACTGCTGCAGGGATGGGTTTAATGCAGAGGTGTGTGTGTATGTATGTGTTACACTGCTGCAGGCATGGGTTTAATGCGGAGGTGTGTGTGTGTGTGTGTGTTACACTGCTGCAGGGATGGGTTTAATGCGGAGGTGTGTGTGTGTGTGTGTGTTACACTGCTGCAGGGATGGGTTTAATGCGGAGGTGTGTGTGTGTGTGTGTGTTACACTGCTGCAGGGATGGGTTTAATGCGGAGGTGTGTGTGTGTGTGTGTTACACTGCTGCAGGGATGGGTTTAATGCAGAGGTGTGTGTGTGTGTGTGTTACACTGATGCATAGATGGGTTTAATGCGGAGATGTGTGTGTGTTACACTGATGCAGGGATGGGTTTAATGCGGAGGTGTGTGTGTGTTACACTGATGCAGGGATGGGTTTAATGCGGAGGTGTGTGTGTGTTACACTGATGCAGGGATGGGTTTAATGTGGAGGTCAAATTCTTCTGTGTACAATTGACCATTCCTTTTAGAAGTTAGACCACCGCTGGTGTTGTATTTAGAGAACTGTGTCTAGTTAGGATGGGTACTATATGCAGTGGCTAAGGCAGGGGACCCACTAAAACGTTTAGGGCTCGGTGCCTACATGACCAGGGTTGGGAAATACTGATCTAGAGGATCCTGAGAAAGCCTTTTACTCTACCCAGTCATTTGACCTGTTTTGTTTTAATGTCAAATGTCTGGGTGTGAATGCTAAATGAACCAGAACCGAAACACAACAGTACATCCTTTCTGCTTCTGGTCAGGACTGTAAGCATAGACCACCAGTATTCAGGAAACATGGGGTTTAACTTTAACCGGTCATGGGTGAAACATCATTCCTCCACACTTTTGTGGAAAAATAGTGACCCCTGAGTTTGAGTCCTCTTCTGGTGCATCTTCTACCCCAACTCTCTGATCTCAACCAACTAATGTACATCAGCTGCTGTAATTTCCTGTTTCAGATGGTCAGAAGCAGGAGGTGCGCTTGGATGGCTCCTCTTCCAGGCACTGCTTTAATGACCTGAGTCCGAACACACAGTACAAGATCAGCGTCTACGCTCAGCTGCAGGACGCGGAGGGGCCGGCTGTCACCACTCTCCAGAAAACATGTACGTGGGTACAGTGACACGCACACATACACAAATACATAAATACATAAATAACATCAACCATATAACATGCATCGCAAAATATGCTATTATATGTTTAGTTTATATATTCTAGTTTATATATATTTATCATTTTGAGATTTAAGATTATTTTAATTAATTGATGTATCTCTAGTAATGTAATTTTTTTTGTTTTTAGTTTATACATATATAGTACATAGTTTATATATAATACATTGTTTATATATGATATATAAAGTACGTATATTATAATATTTGAAAAACTATATAAATATATATTATTATTATATATTCAAATTATTTGATCATTTTGTCTTAAAATGATCCAAAAATATTGTAATAAGCCATAAATATTCTAATTAAATATTATTATAATAAATACTAAATAAAAAAATATTTTAATTGTATATAAATATATATACACACACACACACACACACACACACACACACACACACACACACACACACACACACATATATATATATATATATATATATATATATATATATATATATATACATATATATATATACAATTAAAATATTTTTTTATTTATTATTTATTATAATAATATTTAATTAGAACATTTATGACTTATTACAATATTTTTGGATGGATATATATATATATATATATGTGTGTGTTACAATGATCCAAAAATATTGTAATAAGCCATAAATATTCTAATTAAATATTATTGTAATAATATATATATATAACATAATATACATAATATATAATATATATATATACTTACATATATACATATATACATACTTATATATACTGTATGTATATATACTTATATATACAATAATATATAATTAAATGTTCTAATATTTAATTAGAACATTTATGGCTTATTACAATATTTTTGGATGGATATATATACATTTAATTGATGTATATATATATATATATATATATATATATATATATATATGTATATATATATATATATATATATATATATATATATATATACATCAATTAAATGAGTTTCCCTATTGGTTTCAGTGCAGTGGTCACCAGTTGTACCCTCAAAGGGCCAGTGTGGCTGCCTGTTTTCAGCCCATCTCAGTAGTAGGAGCACATCTCAGTAGTAGGAGCACATCTCAGCGAACTAATCAATTGAAGACTGAGACCAACTGATGAACTGAGTGGAATCAGATGTGCTTCAGCTTGATTGGAGGGAAAACCCGCAGCCACAAAACTGCAGGCCTTGTTGGATGAGATCGGTGACCCCTGCTATTCTGCCTTCCATCTGACCAGTTTTAAATTCTTTCAACGCTCCTGATGTAACACACCTGATTGTGTTGGTGTAGGCGGAACCTGGATGGATCTGATTAGAGCTGCAGTAGAACCCTGCAGCCAAGCCATCAATAACAATCAGCTAGTTAGCTGGTGGATTGTTTATGCAGACATTGTGATGATCTGATACCTACAGAGAATCACATTAGGTCATCAGTCCGTTCACTGGGGTTATCAGATAGTAGGACACTCTAGGTCCACACGAGTCAGAGACCAATAAACTCACAGAATAAGCAAACTCACAGCAACCTGAAAACATGAGCATACGCTCCCAGAAAGCATCAGCTGACAGGAATGAAAGTTGATGGGCAGGTTTGACCTCATGAGACATGCAAATAATTCATGTTTCACACTTAGCCATGCATATGACCCACGTAAGGACGGACCTTATCACTGTACCTGACTGACTATATACAGGCGTCCTGTTGGGGGTGCTCTCCATTCTGACACGTGCTGTTTGTTGTGTTGATGGAATCCGTTGCTAGTGAAGTATGCCTCAGAGAAGAGATCAAAAGCAATTTAGAGCAGGTGAACGGGTTCGAGAGAGGTCACATCATGGAGAGGACGCCATACCGGTCGTGCAGATACTACCATAGCACACTATAGGCATCAGGGGATAGAAGAAGACACGCACCTACCATGGAGAGACAGAAGCGATGGATTGTTCAACAGCTATGACTGTGGACATTCAGCAGAAGGACTACATGCACGCAGACCATTATGAGGACTACTGCCCCTAACACAGTGTCCATGGCAAGCTCGGATCAACTGCTGGTGATAGGAAGACGTAGGAGAAGTTCTTGAGCAGAAGAACCATTGATGCCTTCTCTTTCCTCAGCGACTGACAAATGCTCGGATGTCATTGCGGCGTGTTCTGAGGAACCTAGTATTGTTTGGCAGACCAACAACAGACACAGGTGAAACATCTTAGCGTTCAGAAGACCGCAAGAATTCTGATTGGTGAAGAGAATCACATGACCTGCAGAGGCATTCTGGGAAATGTCGTCTTTTGGCATTAATGAGTCTGTTTGGTGTAGCTCAGCGGATAACACCAATACCTGCCAAGTAGCCACCACCACACGTGGGAAACTGGGGTTCGAATCCCGGGCTAAGTGACTAAGCTGTGCTACACCAATAAGAGTCCTTGGGCAAGACTCCTAACACTACATTGGCCTACCTGTAATATAATTAACCCTGTAAGTCTGTAACTGAAACAACGGGATGATAAGATGAACTCGGGACCCAACGGGGTCTTTGCTTTGCTCCAGAAGTGGTTTGTTGCCAGCTTGTAGAATGCTGTGTGAATCGTGGCTTCTTATTTCCAGTACAGCAGCTTTTTGTTTTCAAAAGTGTGGCCCTTAATCCGACCTAAGACAATCCGCCCTTAATCCAGCAATGCCGTTTACATGGTCAGCTAAATATTCAATTAGCTAGCATCAGATGATTACGCGCATGTGGCCGTGATGCCTTTACTGCGTGTAACAGACATCATTGGCTGTCACTCTACAGAGGCAGCCTTCATCAAAGTTACTGTAGCTTCCAGACTTCTGGCCTGAAGTGAAATCTGACTGCAGGCAGTGTCGAAGTGTTGGAGCGTTCAGGCAGCTCCAAGACTAATCATACAGCGCGCCTCAGCATGTGCACGCAGACCCCAGCGTACACCCACACGCACTCACACAGAAGTGATAATTGTCGATCTTTGTGTTTGTGGTGATGCGTCATATAACTCTCAGACATACGTTGGATTTATGGCTTTGTTTTGAAGTCGGTCTGAAATGTTAAACATTGCGGCTGTCTGCACGCTGCCTAACTGCCCTCGTCACACACGCCATCGACAGCAGCCTTAACACTCATATACCAGCAGTACACGCACTCCAGAGATACGTATAGGAGGGTGCGCATAGACACGTACATAATCAGACACATCAGAGCTGCCACGTTTCACTCATCACACACACACATGCAGGAACCACGGAACCACTACAGAACTAAGCCCACACATACACAACACACACACAATACACAGACACATCACAGCAATGACACATTACGATGACACACACACACACGACAGTACACACACACACAGACAGACACACACATACAGAGAACATACACACACACAGACACACTACACTTCATACCACAACACACACACACACCAGATACAAACCACAACGAAAAAAACTACACAACACACACACATACACACGACAAACACATAACGTGACACACATAAATACACAAAATAGTGGGGACACACACACACACACACGATACAGCAACACACAACAACAAACACACACATAACACGGGGGAAGGCACACAAAATACACACACACACACAGTAGACACCTATTACAGACACAACCACACACACATACAAACACACACAGTATATACACACACACAACACTAAGGGTCACACTACATACACACACACACATTACATACACAGAGTAACACAAAGGAAACACATGAACACAGACCACACACGAACACTATACATACACACACGACCCCCAGACACACGACACATAAACATACACACACACACAGAAGACTACATACATACATATGCACACAACACACACAACACATACATCACACACCAGACATACTGACACACGCGCATCAGACACAAGACACACAGCACACACAGTATACACACACATACACAGACACTACACACACACAAATACATACACACACACACAGCGACACCACAGCTATAACAGAACACACACGTTTTATACATATCGAGGACAAAAGCTATGGAGAACCCCCAGCATACACATTTAGCAGCGAGGAGAACGACTCGATCATAACAGTAATACTAAGTCACCACATTACACCACACAGTACACTACAGACAACACCAGGCACACAGAACCACATAGTCTGAGGACAAGTACACAGAAATTACATGATCGCACCATACACAAACAGTGACAGGCGACTATTTAGCCCACGTCACTAATTCCTCAGCCACACTTCTCACAAATCATACACTTACTTTGTGGCTCACACACCTGTCATCGCAGGCAGTACACTCACACGTGTCACGATATCATACACACCAGTCACATACAAACACACTAAGACTACACACTTGAGACACACACACGGCAGACATCCACAAGCATACGACAGCGACAGCGACCACCTTACATACTTGGACATGACACCATATCGTCAAGAGAAGCAAGGGATACACACACTGTACAAAGCACATACACTACACACACACACCGCATATCACACACTGCGCACACCTATTCCAACCGCACATTGACTCCATACCTCGCACTGCCACACGAGACAACCACTGTTACACACTGTTACACAGATCAGCAAAGAAGACCTTCAGAACTGGCGAATCCTGCATTCCAGACGGACACGGCTCTCCCACCAGATAATACGACCACAACACACCTAAACACACCACATATATGACACACACAAGACACACATAACAATACTAAGCACACACATATAAACAGCCACACGCACGCTAACATGACACCATATGCACACAGACTCCCAAAGACTGCAAACATGATATCACAGAATATTGTACATACACCAAGTTTTTTAGATAGCTTATTAAACATAAGCTCAACTGTAGGATATCGATACCATATGTATTATATACAGTAACACTAGTCACACAGTAACACTAGTCACACAGTAACACTAGGTCAGGGTTAAACAGCGAACAACCAGTCCACTGAACCAGTAACACCTAGTCACAACAGTAACACTGAGTCCTTTGTCTGCTCTCTGTAGCCATTTTTAATATATGATCGCTGTTGACAGTGTTTTTAAACAGTGACGAGTAAAGTGGCGCTATTTTTTAGCCGGCAGACTCTGAACTCACTAATCCCTTCAGAACCGTTAAATTGGAGTGTACTGCTCTCCTGTTTGTAGTACTTTGGAGTTGGGCCTTTGTTTGTAGAACTTCCTGTCTCGTTTGTAGTGTCCTCTCACTGTCAGGTATTGATCTGTCCACCAGTCAGTGTAGCCTTGCTGACAGTTCCATGTGATGGGTCTCGACTGATTATGTGTAAACTATAATTGAACTTCTCCAACGCCAACCTGAAAAACCTCTGCGCCAGGCTAGCGACTTGGTTAAGCTGGCAGCTATGTGCTTTGGGTTTAGCACTATGGTCGTCTTGGCGCAGAGATGCAACTCTCTGTGGATAAAGCAGAACAATACTGCACACGTAAACTAACACTGGCACACTATCCTGTTATAGTCTAACGACACTTAACTGTCCAAACTGGCGTTAAACTAGTTAACTGAAAACAGAGTAAAAATAAGTTAATGGTAAACTGTTAACAAACAAGACCTAACTTCCAACCTTCGCCTTCACACTGTTACACACCGTTACACACTGTTACACACTGTTACACAAAGCTAACTCCTTCTTTTCTGTGTTCCTGTAATCCCACTAGGGGCGCAAGTTAAGACAACTATTACTCCCTCCCCCACTGACCCAAACCCGACCCCACTGGGCCCCCACCTTAAAGGGTCCTAGGGTAAACTGAGTTAACTGTAAAACCCAAACTGCGGGAATGCCCCACCCTGACCTGAGCTAAAAAGGTAAACTCCTCAATAAGTTCAACTTTAAAACAGTTTCTATAGTAACATCACACCATTGCAGAACATGAGCTCCCAAAACTGAACTGATCTCACAGAATATTTACATTCTGAGTTAACTGGGTTAAACTGAGTTAACTGTAAACTGGGTTAAACTGAGTTAACTGTAAACTGGGTTAAACTGAGTTAACTGTATACTCTGAACTGAGTTAACTGTAAACTGGGTTAAACTGAGTTAACTGTAAACTGGGTTAAACTGAGTTAACTGTAAACTGGGTTAAACTGAGTTAACTGTATACTCTGAACTGAGTTAACTGTAAACTGGGATAAACTGAGTTAACTGTAAACTCTGAACTGAGTTAACTGTAAACTAGGTTAAACTGAGTTAACTGTAAACTGGGTTAAACTGAGTTAACTGTAAACTCTGAACTGAGTTAACTGTAAACTGGGTTAAACTGAGTTAAAACTGGAAGTTCACTGTGACTCTGACCTGAGTTAACTGTAAACTAGGTTAAACTGAGTTAACTGTAAACTCTGAACTGAGTTAACTGTAAACTAGGTTAAACTGAGTTAACTGTAAACTGGGTTAAACTGAGTTAACTGTAAACTCTGAACTGAGTTAACTGTAAACTGGGTTAAACTGAGTTAACTGTGAACTCTGAACTGAGTTAACTGTAAACTGGGTTAAATTGAGTTAACTGTAAACTAGGTTAAACTGAGTTAACTGTAAACTCTGAACTGAGTTAACTGTAAACTGGGTTAAATTGAGTTAACTGTAAACTAGGTTAAACTGAGTTAACTGTAAACTGGTTTAAACTGAGTTAACTGTAAACTGGGTTAAACTGAGTTAACTGTATAGTCTGAACTGAGTTAACTGTAAAATGTTTTAACTGTAAAGTTATTTAACTGTAAACTTTAAACTGTAAATTGAGTTTACTGTATACTATAAACTGAGTTAACTGTAAACTGGGTGACTCGTTACAACATTTAACATTTCTGAAATATGGATTTTTGTGCCAGTTTCTGTTTTAAAGGTCATTTGGTCTGGTCTCTGTCATCTCCAGTCATGAAGTACTCAAGCAGGACAATCAGTGCCATCATTAATCTGCTCATTTAACTCAACCAGAGACTGAGAGGTCATCAGCATCAGTCCGTTACTATAGAGATAACCTCCTGATACCGCTGTCAGTCCTGAACTCAGAGAAATCAAACACACCCCACATACAGAGAGACAGAGAGAGAGAGAGAGAGAGAGAGAGAGACAAAAAGAGTGAAATGGAAAAAGAGATAAAGAAAGACAAAGAGAGAGAGAGGAGGGGAGAGATGAATTATTGATCAAGAAGATTTCCGAATGAATTATGTTTACATTCACATCACATTCAAAATCTAACACAACATTTCTTCTAGCTACAAACCAAACGAGACGTGACCTGAACGCTCAGGATCCGAATCAGAACTCAACAGAAGGGGGAGCATACCGCTGTCCTTTGATTTCCTCTACCAAAAATTACCACTGTGGTTCAATACGTCGGATCTCCACCTCCTCTCACTTCCTTCTCTTCTTTCGTCTCCTCTCAGGGTGATCTCTCAACTTCCGGTCAGGTCTATCTACCTCTACTCTCATCTTCTTCATTTATTCATTCTCTTCTCAAAGTTGGTATCTCGTCTCTTCTGTGTCTCTCTCCCGAACAGCAAAAAAATCAGAGGCAACTTCTCAACACTCTCTCTCTCCCCCTCCCCTCCATTCTAGCCTCTTCTCTCATCGCTCACTCTCATCTCCTCTCATTCTCTCTCTTTCTGCTATTCACTCACTCACTCTCTCTCCTCTCTCTCATTACTTTCCTCACTCTCCTCTCTTCAGGCTTCATTCTATTCCTCAGAACACGGGTCAAGTTACATCGAACTATCCTCTAGACATAAGTTAGCTGAGAAATATACTTCTCTCTCTCTCATCTCGCTCTCTCTCTCCCTCTCCTCTCTCTATTCTCCCCCTCACTCACTCTCTCTGATCGTCTCTCTCTCTACTCACCTGGCCTTCAATTCTATTTTATTCCCAAATCGTCTCTCATCTCTAATCTCCCAGATCACGTTTAAACTCTCTCGACTCTTCAATTCTCCATCATAGAAGAAGTTCTCATCTTCTCAACTCTCTCTCTCTCTCGTCGTCCTCTCGGTCTCTCTCTCTATTCCTCCACGAGTCAACCATCTCAGTTTTCCACTCCTCTCCTCAGGGAGCATGATCTCATTCGTCTCGGTTAGTCTTTCGTCTCTTTCGTAAGGTAAAACTGAGTCACACTCTTGCGTCTCTCTCTCTCTCGTTCAGCTAGGTATTATCCTCATAAACATCATCTCTGTCTCTATCAGCGTCTCGTCATCCCTCGCGCTCATCTCTAATAAGTCACTCGTCCTGGACCCTCCTCTCAATCGTTCGATCTCTTCATCTCTCTCTCGTCTCTCTCACTCGTCATCGTCGATCTTCATCACTCTCTCTCCTCTCATCCTCATCTCTCTCTCTCTCCTCTCTTATTTTGTCCTCATCACAGCTCTCACAACTGTCACTTGAACTTCTCATCATCTATCATCCATCTCTCTCTCTCTTCTCTCTCTCGTCTCACTCTCTCGTCTCTTCTCCGCCTCTTCCTCTCTTTTCTCAACTCGTCTCTCTTTCTGTCTCTACTCGAGAAGCGGTGGGGAACTCTCTGTCACGTCGATTCATCGACTTTATCTCTCCTTCTCATCCTTCGTCACTCTCTTCTCTCTCCTCTCTCGTCATCTCCTCTATTCCTCACACTCTGTGCGTCATGACGTCTCTCTCTACCTGCTCTCTTTCCCTCCAACTCTCGAACGCTCTCTAGTTCCTCAACTCAACCTCAACGCGAAGAGGTCTCTCTTCTCTCTCTCTCTCCTCTCTCTCTATCCGTCGTCTCTCTCGTCTATTCCCTCAAACAAAACAAAACACTGTCAAGCTCTCGTCTTCTTCTCGTCGTCTCATCTCTTCATCCTCTCTCCCTCTCAACTCTCTATTCCTCACGTCTCTTCCTCTCTCTCTCTCATCTCTCTCTTTCCTCTTCTCCCTCTCCAGTCCAGATTCTCCTCTCGTCTCTCTCTCTCGTCTTTCTCCTTTCTCTCCTCTCTCTCTCTGCGCCCTCTATCTCAATACTCACATATCGAACTGGCTCTCTCCTTTGTCCCGTCTCTCTCTCTCTCATTCATCTCTCATCTCTTCTCGTCACAATCGACACTCTCTCTTCCGTCGATACCCAAGCCTCTCACATTTCGCGCAGTCTCTCATTCGAGGACGTCTCTTCAAGTCTCCATCGTCTCATTACTCGCTCTGTCTCAGGTCACATTCGTGTCTTAGGATCACTTCGCGTCCACCGACTCTCAGTTTTCGAGTAGTCTCCGTTGGGCTCTGTTTAATCATACGTCCCAGAGAATCATACCTTCATCCGTTCCTTTCGTCTCTTATCTCTCTGTTCTATCAAATCTCTCTCTCTCTCTCCTCGTCACTTTCTCTCTCTCTCTTTCTCGTAGTCTCTCCCCCCTCACGTCTCTCTCGTCTCGCTCTCTCTCTCTCTTTGTTCGTCTCTCTCTTTCTCTCTCCTACATCCCCTCTCTCCCCTCTCTCGATCTCTCATCTCATCTCCACTGAGTGGTCATTGCTCTCTTATCTCCGTCGATCAGACGATCCTGCTCTTGTCCTGCTTTCGCTTCTCTCATTCTTCTCTCTCTCTCTTCTTTCTCTCTCTCCGTTCTCTAGTTCCTCCACTTTGTCTCAATGTTACTCTTCATCTTTCCTGTCTCTTATCATCTCTCGTCTCTCTCTCCTCTCTCTCTCTCTCTCCTCTCTTCATCGTCAATTCCTCACGTCTCTCTCTCCTCTCTCGCTCTCCTCTCTCCTCCCTTATCTCTCTCTCACTTTCGCTCTCTCTATTCTCTCTCTCAAAGGGGGAACGACCTCGAACAGCACTCTCTCTCTCTCTCTCTCTCTCTCAATCTTGTCCTCTACATCGATGAACGCTAAGTAGAGTATTCTCCGCTCATATATTTCTCTCTCTTCCCCTCCTCTCGCCTCTCTGCCCGAGTCTAGGCCGTTTCTCTTCTCTCTCTCTCTCTTCGTCCGCTCTCTCTCAGATCTCTGTAGTCGTCCCTCTCAGTGTGCAGGGCAGCGAAGGCAGATCTGGTGTTCTTGGTCGACGGATCGTGGAGCATTGGTGATGATAACTTTGTGAAAATCATTCGCTTCCTGTACAGCACGGCCGGAGCGCTGGACGAAATCGGCCCTGGAGGCACCCAGGTCAGGCTAAGTCCAAAGATCTTACTGTGACGTGTTCTTTCTTCAGACTTTCTTATCCCTCCAGACTTTCAGGCCTGCACAGCTAACCCTGCTATCCTGCCTGTGCTGTGCTGGTATGAGTGAACGGCCAGACTTCTTCCTCCTCTAACAAGCAAAGGCTTACATAGCGGGGCAGTTGGCCCCTTGTCCACCATTTAGTGGCTCCCACTGCAGGCTCAGCACTGCTGGCACACTAATGAGTAAAGGCACCAGTGGAACAGGACATGAATGTTCTCGTTAAGGTCTCAGCTGGCCGGGAATCATACGCATATAGGTTCTAGATACCTTGTATCAAACAGGCTCAGGTTGGAATTGTGTCACTGTTGTTGATCAGTGAGATTTCAGTGGTCAGTGTTATTGTTTTGTTGGTTAGACTTAAATCTGAGCTATTCAGTGATATTCTATTTAATAACAGAGAGAGAGAGAGAGAGAGAGAGAGAGGGAGAGAGAAAGAGAGAGAGATGGGGGGAGAGAGAGAGAAAGGTAGACAGAGAGTGATAAAGAGAGAGAGAGAGAGAGAGAGAGAGAGAGAGAGATGGTGAACAGAGAGATAGAGAAAGATAAGATAAGATTAAAGATAATAACAGAGGGAGTGAGAGACTGAGTAAGAGAGAGAGAGATGGGGAGAGACAGAGGTGGGGAAAGAGACAGAGAGACAGAGAGAGAGATAATGACAGAAGGAGAGAGAGACAGAGAGATGTGGAAAGAGAGAGAGAGATGGAGAGAGATAATGGCAGAGAGAGATAATGGCAGAGAGAGAGAGAGAGAGAGAGAGAGAGAGAGAGAGAGAGAGACTGAGTGAGAGAGAGAGAGAGATAAAGACAGAGGGAGAGAGAGACTGAGTGAGAGAGAGAAAGAGAGAGAGAGAGAGAGAGAGAAAGAGAGAGAGAGAAAGAGAGAGAGAGAGTGATGGGGACAGGGAGATCATGACAGAGAGAGCCAGAGAGAGGGATAATGACAGAGAGACAAAAAAGAGAGATGTGGAAAGAGAGAGAGAGATGGAGAGAGAGATAATGACAGAGAGAGACAGAAAGAGGGACAGAGAGAGTGATGGCGAGAGAGCTAGAGGTAGAGAAAGACACAGGGAGATGGTGAAAAGAGAGACAGAGAGATAATGACACAGAGAGAGAGATCGAGTGAGAGACAGAGAAATGAAGAGAGACAAGATTTCCTCCATTTCATTAAAGACCTGTAATTAATTAATTATTTTTTTATTTTTTTATTTTTAATTCATTTACTTTTTACCAAGTAATTTACACGTAGTTGTATTTATTCGATTAAAGGAAAGCTGATTTAGCTTCAGGCTTTTATTGTTAATCTGCGAAGGCATAAACCATCCTCAGGATAAATGTAAACGCTGATGACTACGTAGGAGATTCTTTTTCGATTTGTAATCTGAATAATCGCTCATTCGTTTTAATCGTCGATGGATTGTTTGGCTTGATGAGAATGTTGTTAGTATGAGGCTGTGCAGAATCCCGTTTTAGATCTTTAGCAGCTTTCATCGTCGCAATACAGACCAACACTGTGCATTAGTGACACCTACTCTCACAGCTAGAGAATCACAGAGAGAGCTCACTTCCTGTTCCTTACCAGGTTTCCATAATCAGCGCTGTCTGTTCTCTCTGGCTTCCCCCGGCAGGTGGCCATAGCCCAGTTCAGCGATGATGCCCGAACCGAGTTTAAACTGAACTCCTACAACAACAAGGAGAGCCTGCTGGATGCCATTCAGAGGATTTCATACAAAGGAGGCAACACTAAAACAGGCAGGCTTGACTGTTCCCTACCTTATACCTACGGGGGCGCCGAGAAAAACTCATGAACATAGATTAATGTTAACATGCTAACTCTCTGTAGCAGTAGCGTGCAGTAAATGTGATGTGTTAGTGTGCTGTAAGTAGCGTGTTGGTGTACAGTAACTCAGTAAGTGTAATGTGTTAGTGTTCTGTAAGTAGTGTGTTGGTGTACAGTAACTCAGTAAGTGTGATGTGTTAGTGTGCTGTAAGTAGCGTGTTGGTGTACAGTAACTCAGTAAGTGTAATGTGTTAGTGTACTGTAAGTAGTGTGTTGGGGTACAGTAACTCAGTAAGTGATGTTGTTCTGTACTGTAAGTGTAATGTGGGGTTAGTGTAACTCAGTGTAAGTAGTGTGCTGTAAGTAGTGTGTCGGTGTACAGTAGTTCAGGATGTGTAATGTGTTAGTGTGCTGTAAGTAGTGTGTTGGTGTACAGTAACTCAGTAAGTGTAATGTGTTAGTGTGCTGTAAGTAGTGTGTCGGTGTACAGTAGCTCAGTAAGTGTAATGCGTTAGTGTAATGTAAGTAGTGTGTTGGTGTACAGTAACTCAGTAAGTGTAGTGTGTTAGTGTGCTGTAAGTAGTGTGTTGGTGTGCAGTAACTCAGTAAGTGTAATGCGTTAGTGTGCTGTAAGTAGTGTGTTGGTGTACAGTAACTCAGTAAGTGTAATGTGTTAGTGTACTGTAAGTAGTGTGTTGGTGTACAGTATCTCAGTAAGTGTAATGTTAGTGTACTGTAAGTAGTGTGTGGGTGTACAGTAACTCAGTAAGTTTAATGTGTTAGTGTACTGTAAGTAGTGTGTTGGTGTACAGTAACTCAGTAAGTGTAATGGGTTAGTGTACTGTAAGTAGTGTGTTGGTGTACAGTAGCTCAGTAAGTGTAATGCGTTAGTGTAATGTAAGTAGTGTGTTGGTGTACAGTAACTCAGTAAGTGTAGTGTGTTAGTGTGCTGTAAGTAGTGTGTTGGTGTACAGTAACTCAGTAAGTGTAATGTGTTAGTGTGCTGTAAGTAGTGTGTCGGTGTACAGTAGTTCAGTATGTGTAATGTGTTAGTGTGCTGTAAGTAGTGTGTTGGTGTGAAGTAACTCAGTAAGTGTAATGCGTTAGTGTCCTGTAAGTAGTGTGTAGGTGTACAGTAACTCAGTAAGTGTAGTGTGTTAGTGTGCTGTAAGTAGTGTGTTGGTGTACAGTAGTTCAGTATGTGTAATGTGTTAGTGTGCTGTAAGTAGTGTGTTGGTGTACAGTAACTCAGTAAGTGTAGTGTGTTAGTGTGCTGTAAGTAGTGTGTCGGTGTACAGTAGCTCAGTAAGTGTAATGTGTTAGTGTACTGTAAGTAGTGTGTTGGTGTACAGTATCTCAGTAAGTGTAATGTTAGTGTACTGTAAGTAGTGTGTCGGTGTACAGTAGCTCAGTAAGTATAATGCGTTAGTGTAATGTAAGTAGTGTGTTGGTGTACAGTAACTCAGTAAGTGTAGTGTGTTAGTGTGCTGTAAGTAGTGTGTTGGTGTACAGTAACTCAGTAAGTGTAATGCGTTAGTGTGCTGTAAGTAGTGTGTTGGTGTACAGTAACTCAGTAAGTGTAATGTGTTAGTGTACTGTAAGTAGTGTGTTGGTGTACAGTATCTCAGTAAGTGTAATGTTAGTGTACTGTAAGTAGTGTATTGGTGTACAGTAATGTGTTAGTGTACTGTAAGTAGTGTGTTGGTGTACAGTATCTCATTAAGTGTAATGTGTTAGTGTACTGTAAGTAGTGTGTTGGTGTACAGTAACTCAGTAAGTGTGATGCGTTGGTTTACTGTAAGTAGTGTGTGGGTGTACAGTAACTCAGTAAGTGTAGTGTGTTAGTGTACTGTAAGTAGTGTGTTGGTGTACAGTAACTCAGTAAGTGTAATGTGTTAGTGTACTGTAAGTAGTGTGTTGGTGTACAGTAACTCAGTAAGTGTAATGCGTTAGTGTACTGTAAGTAGTGTGTTGGTGTACAGTAACTCAGTAAGTGTAGTGTGTTAGTGTACTGTAAGTAGTGTGTTGGTGTACAGTATCTCATTAAGTGTAATGTGTTAGTGTACTGTAAGTAGTGTGTTGGTGTACAGTAACTCAGTAAGTGTGATGCGTTGGTTTACTGTAAGTAGTGTGTGGGTGTACAGTAACTCAGTAAGTGTAGTGTGTTAGTGTACTGTAAGTAGTGTGTTGGTGTACAGTAACTCAGTGAGTGTAATGTGTTAGTGTGCTGTAAGTAGTGTGTTGGTGTACAGTAACTCAGTAAGTGTAATGTGTTAGTGTGCTGTAAGTAATGTGTTGGTGTACAGTAACTCAGTAAGTGTAGTGTGTTAGTGTGCTGTAAGTAATGTGTTGGTGTACAGTAACTGGTGACTATCCCCTGAACACTAACCTTTGACTCATAGGACGAGCCATGCAGCACGTGAAGGACAGCATCTTCACAGTGACAGGAGGAAGCAGAAGAGGCGTGCCGAAAGTCCTGGTGGTCCTGACAGACGGCCGTTCCCAAGACGACGTTAACAAGATCTCCCAAGAGATCCAGATGGAAGGTGGGTAGCGTTTTTGTCTCTGTGGCTGAAATGGATCCCTCTCTGTGGTTTGGGGCGCTGATATGAGTGTGAGCCATTTCCCTCTTGGTCTGTAATCTGTAACACGATCAGCCTTGTAAGTTGCTCTGGATAAGAGCGTCAGCTAAATGGCATAACTGTATAGGATTCTGATGCCATTGTGCAAACCATGTGTACAAGTTAATGACAGATATGAATCATTAGATAATTCTAATATCTTTTATGGAATATTAATATCATCAATAATATTCAATAATATTTGGAATATATTACACACAGCGCATGCATTTCTCTACAGTCACTAGCATCTGTTTAAAACCCTGTGAAATCTAGAAAGATCTGAGAACAATATCTAAAGCCTGTGATCATGTGTGTGTGTGTGTGTGTGTGTGTGTCTGTGTGTGTGTGTCTGTGTGTGCATATGTGTGTGTGTGTCTGTGTGTGTGTCTGTGTGTGTGTGTCTGTGTGTGCATATGTGTGTGTGTGTGTGTGTGCGTGTCTCTGTGTATGTGTGTGTGTGTGTGTGTGTGTGTGCGCGTGTCTGTGTGTGTGTGTGTGTATGTGTGCGTGTGTCTCTGTGTGTGTGTGTGTGTGTGTGTGTGTATGTGTATGTGTATGTGTGTGTGCATGTGCGTGTCTGTGTGTGTGTGTGTGTGTATGTGTGTCTGTGTGGGTGTGTGCGTGTCTGTGTATGTGTGTGTGTGTGTGTGTGTGTATGTGTGTGTGTGTGTGTGTGTGTCTGTGTGTGTGCATGTGCGTGTCTCTGTGTATGTGTCTGTGTGTGTATGTGTGTGTATGTATGTGTGTGTGTGTGTGTATGTATATGTGTGTGTGTGTGTGTGTGGGTGTGTGTGTGTGTGCGTGTCTCTGTGTGTGTCTGTGTACGTGTGTGTGTGTGTGTGTCTGTATGTTTATGTGTGTATGTGTATATGTGTGTGTGTGTGTGTGTGTGTCTGTGTATATGTGTGTATGTGTGTGTGTGTGTGTATGTTTATGTATATGTGTGTGTGTGTGTGTGTGTATATGTGTGTATGTGTGTGTGTGTGTGTGTGTGTGTGTGTGTGTGTATGTGTGTGTGTATGTGTGTGTGTGTGTGTGTGTGTATATGTGTGTTTATGTGTGTATGTGTGTGTGTGTGTGTGTGTGTGTGTGTGTGTGTGTGTGTGTGTGTGTGTGTGTGTGTGTGTGTGTGTGTGTGTGTGTGTGTGTGTGTGTGTGTGTGTGTGTGTGTATGTGTGTGTGTGTATATGTGTGTGTGTGTGTATGTGTTTGTGTGTGTCTCTGTGTGTGTCTGTGCAGGTTACATTGTGTTTGCGATCGGTTTTGCTGATGCTGATTATGGGGAGCTGGTGAGCATTGCCAGCAAACCCAGTGAAAGGCATGTGTTCTTCGTGGACGACCTGGATGCCTTCAGAAAGATCGAGGAGAAGCTCATCACTTTCGTGTGCGAGGCTGCAACAGCAAGTAGGTCTCCGAGTAAACTACACATGTTCCTGGCTGATGACCAAGCTGCATGTCTGGTTTGACTCATCTGTGCTGTGTTTTTCAGCTTGTCCATCGGTACCGATGAGTGGCAGCACACTGCCAGGTCAGTTACACAGCTGCACAGTGGTATACATTGTAGTTCAGCCATATTCTGCTACAGACCTCCAAACTCCATGTGGCCTTCAGATTAGCTCAAGAACCGTGTGTAGAGAGCTTCAGGGAATGGGTTTGCATGGCCCAGCAGCTGCATCCAAGTCTTACATCACCAAGTGCACTGCAAAGCGTCGATGGGCAGTAAGGGAGAGTATTGGATGGGGTTGTTTTTCAGGAAATGGGCTCCGCCCCTTAGTTCCAGTGAAAGGGACGTCACTCAAGTTCATATGCATATAAAGATGAGTGAGTGAATACATTCGGCATCATAGTGTAGCACTGACATCTCAGAATGGTTTCGGTGAATGCACATATCGCACATAACGTGAAGTTCTGTTAAAGTCTAAGGGTGTATTTGCACATACAGGCTTCAGGATGATGGAGATGTTCGGTCTGGTGGAGCACCTGTACAGTAATCTGGGGGGCATTTCAATGGAGCCAGGAACCTTCAACAGCTTTAACAGCTACAGAATAGCCAGCAATGCCCTGCTAACACAACCTACCAGGTGCACACACACACACACGCACACACACACATACACATACACACACACACACACACACACACACACACACAACCAGACGCACACACACACACACACACACACGCACCTCTCAACACACAA
The DNA here is from genome assembly GCA_024036415.1 of Prochilodus magdalenae. Taxonomy (NCBI): domain Eukaryota; kingdom Metazoa; phylum Chordata; class Actinopteri; order Characiformes; family Prochilodontidae; genus Prochilodus; species Prochilodus magdalenae. Next base: position 414,932 of record JAMWET010006752.1, read on the forward strand.
ACACACACACATACACACACACACACCACTCAACACACAAACACACACACACACACACACACACCACTCAACATACACACACCACTCAACACACACACATACACACACACACATACACACCACTCAACATACACACACACACACACACACACACCACTCAACACACACACATACACATACACACACACATACACTCACACATACAAACACAGACACACAGCACACAGCACACACACACACACATACACATACACATACACATACACATACACACACACACACATACACACCACTCAACATACACACATACACATACACACACACACACACACATACACTCACACATACAAACACAGACACACAGCACACACACACAAACCCACACACACATACACACACACAAACCCATGCGCACACACACACAAACACACACACACACCACTCAACACACACACACACACACACGCACACACACTACTGTAGTGTACTATATTGTATATTACGGTATAGTAAATGATATATTCTACACCATAGTAAGTCTATACTGTAGTATATTATAGTATGTTATATTTTCTATACTATAATAAGTCTAAACAATAGAATATTAAAATATGGTACATTATTTAAATCTGCATAATATTTGGAAAACAGACACTGTCCAAAATATCTTCCAACATAGCTATCCGGTCAGTCTATAAGATACAAGATAAAAGCTCTACATGTAAAAAAAAATAGTCACATGACCTGTTTAAATATAGCATTTAGAAATATAATCCAATAAGTCTTCATAACACCTGTATAAAGTCACCCACCGCAGCATTTTAAGGACACCCAGCAATGACTACAGGGAGAAATGAAAAAGGGAAGACACGTTGGTATGCTGCCCATGCACCATCAGGTTGCTGAGCAGCCAGTAGTGCTGGGGCATCAGTCGATGGGTCACTACACCTTTCCAATAGAACTGCTATCCCACACTTCCTTCTGTGTGCAACTATTCTGATCATGAGAACTGAAGTTACTCTCTGTTAGAACCTCTGGAGAGTCCAGGCTGGGCCTCACCATAGACTCTGCTGTTCTGACAGTGCTGATCCTGCTGGTGTGGAAAAAGTGTAGAAATAAAAAACAAATGATCAACAGCTGAAATTAAACTACAAAATATAATATGAATTCTTAAGCTGAATGAAACATGGTTTCAGCAAAATGCCACTCACAGTTTGAAGGATGTGTCTAGACGTGTCTCTGTCCTAACTTTGACCTTTTGACTGCAGGTATATCCACCCTGAGGGTCTGCCGTCGGACTACACCATCACCATGCTGTTCCGCCTGCTGCCAGAAACTCCGCAGGAGCCCTTTGCATTGTGGGAAATTCTCAACAGCAGAAATGAACCCTTAGTGGTTTAGCTCTCTCAGTGTTCTGGACAGTGAGTTTGCTGGTAGGCGGGTCGCTTGTGATCCGAGATGTCACCGATGACCTGGAAAGTTTACGGTGGAGAGAGTTCCTCTCTAGCCTTGTACTTTCACAAGTTAGACTGGAGCCGCTTATTCTTTTTGGCCATGTGGGATGGGGTTGTACTGGTGCTTATCCCAGCACTCACTGAGCAGAAGGGCCGGTGTTGAAATCCCCCGTCCAGTGTCCAGGGGTGCTTCTGGTTTAGTGCAGTGAAACAATCACAAGCTAGATATTAGGCAGTTTTTGGAAGCCATGTGGGATGGGGGTCTGTACCACCCTGGGACCCCTTATTCCCAGCACTTTTTCTACTGAGCAGAGGGTGGGGATACCCCCCCTCAGGTCTCTCCTGGATCCTAGTAGAACCGAGTTTCAGCAGTGGACAGTCTTCAGATACCTGTGACAGCCTACTCTGAGTGTTGTGAGGGATTGACTGCCCTGTTTGCTGGTATCTGGGCACACGGGGGGGACTGGTGTTACGAGATGGACATCAATAATTGATTCAACACTAACACTCAAGGGGCGTTTCCGCCTTTGTCTTGTGGGAGAGAGTTCCTCTCTCTGCCTTGTACTTTCAGCTCTATAACCTTGTAGGCCTTGTAGCGAATATCAAACTAGGATGGCACGGTGCTGCAGTGGGTCGCGCTGTCACCTTACAAGAAGGGCCGGTGTTGGATCCCCCGTCCGGGTGTCCAGGGTGCTCTGGTTTCCTCCCACGGTCCAAAGCCATGCAGTGAGGTGAATTAGGAGTGTGTGTCTGAGTTCATGTGTCTGCCCAGTGACGCACTGGTGGCCTGTTCTGGCTTCCACCCCTGGGCTCCAGCACCCCCTGTGACCCAGAGGGATAATTGGTTTAGAAGACGAGTGAGTGATGATATGCCACCACACTGCAAGACGAACTGCAATTGAAGAGTTTACACTCTCTTTGTCTTTCTTTCCTTTTCTCTTTTTCCTCTCTAGATGGCGGGAAGACGTTGACGTTCTTCAACAACGACTTCAGAGGTGATTTCCAGACGGTAACGTTCGAGGGCCCTGAAATTAAGAAGCTTTTCTACGGCAGCTTCCACAAGGTCAGTGCTCCCACGCCCGCGCACCCTCAGTGTTTCAGCATTTCCCGCACGCGCTTCTTCTTCTCTAACGCCATCTGTTTTCCACCTGAAAGAATCTTTTGCCGAGCGCACTTTCAACACGGACTCTGTTCTCCCCGTTAACCTCCAAACCTGAACCCCAGCACTTACAGCGGGTCTGCTCAAACGGCAGATACCGTTCTCAGCACCTTAGAACCTCATCAAAGCCCGCGCTTTTCTTACCGGATAATGATGAGTAAAGGAGCAGAACGAGCCCATCGCAGGGCACCACTGCCAAATCCTGCTCCCCGGCATTTGTTAGAAGAGCGAGTTCCAAAACTTTGCACGCAAACTGCCAACATAGAGCTGTTGTCATAGTAATTCACTCAGTCTGTCATTTTGTAATGACCCCAATCAGATACGTTTTATTGCTCCTGCTAGTAAAGATGCCGTGTGCTGCTCCGAGGCTGCGCTTGTGTGTTCCTTCAGTCAGTGTGTGTGTGAAGCATTCACCATTCACCATATACACTATAGGAAGCGCAGTATACATTACTGCTGAGCCGGTAGCCGCTGTGTCTGCCGAGGTAAGTGTCCATTTCTGGACCCAGTTCCTCTGTAATCCCCATCTTTAGTGTTTTGATGATGGATTTATTATACGGTTTCTGCAAAGGTGCCGATGCTGCAGGTCATACCTGCCTGGGCTTGTCACAGCGAGCCATGATTGGCAGGTTACAGATCAGCCCATATACAATCATACAGCAGAGACGGTGACTGCCACTGTGGAGACAGTAAAGCTGTGAAGGGAAGACATTCAGGTCTTCATTTTGTTGGGGGCTACATAATACATTTGATTTATATACGTTTGGTCCACGTCACATTATTATGACCACTTAACCATTATGGCCATTCCTACTTTCAATAGCAGCAGTGCGTAGCTCATGGAGCTATGTGTTGTGAGCTGACTCGGTGGGTGTATAGGCAGTGTGTATAGGCTGGGTGCACACATAGCCCTTATAGCTGTCATTAGGTAAAAGGGCTATACAGGCTGGTTGTCCTCCCTGGGATCTTCCAGCAAGACAATAAGAAGGCTAGATAGGTCAGGCAGTGGTTGGAAGACCATGACTAAGACTTCTAAGTACCACCCTGGACCCCTAATTCTCCAGACTTCAATTCTACTGAGCATCTGTGGGGACACCTTTGATTTACCCTCATGGTCTCTCTCTGGATCCTCCCCCATACACCGTCCCACAGCTGTGGGATGGTCTGCAGTCAGCATGGCTTCAGATACCTGTGACAGCCTACCAGGACTTTACTGAGTCATTCCCACCCTGTGTAGCTGCTGTCTGGTTTGCACACGGGGGTTAGGCTGGATATTAACTGGTGGTCATAATAATGTGATTCAACACTAACACTCACTAAAGCTAGCCTTTGTCTTTTGGCCACATGAGGCTATTGATTTACCAAGACGTGATTTACCTATCTACCGATATCCGTGACTGAAACACTCTTGAGCAAGGCACCTAACCCACAACTGCTTCCCAGGCACCATGGATAACTCAGAGCAAGTGTGCTCACTGCCCCCTAGTGTTTGTTTGTTCAGGTGTTTCCCTGGCTGAAGGGGTTAAATGCAAACACAAGTGGTTGGTGGTCCTAACATCTAAATCTACCTGACCATGTAAAGCCACATCTCACCTGCACATTTATACTTGAACTAAAACCAGTCCAAAACCCCACAGTGGTGTTACTTACAGAGCAAGGTCCTGGCTACAGCATAGGCTCCCTCTCTTTCTACTGTACTGCACATACTGCACCTCTTAAAGTGCTCGCCTGGAAGACCCCCGATCTTCACAAAATCATAGTCTGTGACTAAACACTCTGTTATAACACCTAGTTTTTACAGGTGAGATGGTCAGACTTTGATCTTTCCAAAGACTTCTAGTGTATGTTTAGCATTACTGACTTGATGCTGGTCACATGGTGTTTCCACATGAGTTGCCGCAGCCATAACAATGCGTCATACTAAAAGCTGTCACCGTATTCCAGCTACTCCTTAGGGTGTCATGTGAAGCCAGGGCTTCCAAACGGAAGCAGGGCTTTAGCTGGATAATGCTCACCCACACACGGCAAGGATTTCCCAGGAATGTCCCTGCAGGGCTGCAACACATCCTTGTCCGGCCCGGTCACCAGGTTTATCACCAAATGAGCATTTATGGGATCAGCTGGGGCGCCAGCTTCAACAGCCTGTGAGTGTGCAGGACCTACAGGCCCAGCTGCAACATCTGTGTGCAAGTGTGCTGCAGGATGGCATACGGGACCTGTATGCCTCCATGCCCAACTGAATCTAATGTATCCAGGCTAGAGGTGGCCCAACAGGGTCCTAGAGCCTAGTGTGCTAGTGTACTGCAGGATGGCATGTGGGACCTGTATGCCTCTATGCCCAACTGAATCCCATGTATCCAGGCTAGAGGCGGCACAACAGGGTCCTAGAGCCTACTTCCAGTGGCCCCGACTTTCTGGTGTCGCTGAAAGACCTCATCTGTAAGTCTTCCTGCTTG
>JAMWET010006752.1:425000-442500 GCA_024036415.1 Prochilodus magdalenae
GACATGGCTGTGAGGATTTGATTGTACTAGATCATTAGTGAGGTCTGGAACTGATGTTGGATGATCAGTTGTTGATCACTCGACCTCATCCCATCACTCCAGCTCTACAGCCCAATGCTGGGGGGGACTTATACCCCTTTAGCTGATGCTTGGCATTGGACATGGAGAGTCCAGAGCATCCTGTTCTATAGTCAGTACTTCTTCAGTACTTCAGTAATAAGGAGGGATGTCCACAAACATTTGGACATGCAGTGTAGCTTAGGACTGGTGCGCTCTTCCAGCTCTGTGTGTGTGAGTGTGTGTGTGTGTGTGTGTGTGAGTGTGTGTGTGTGTAAGTGGGAGGTTTCAGCGTCCTAATGCCCCTCATATATCTCCACCCTGCTGTAAACGGATGATGTATGATACAGTAATGTAATGACAGGGTACGCTGCCTCACTGAGGAGCTTGACAGGTGTCAGTAAGGTGGAGCACTGTTCTTGCCTTGTAAATCGTTTACAGGTGAACGAGGTTGCATCATCACTGGCCTATAAGGAGTTTATATACATATAAAACACTGTTCAGTCAAACCAGCAGCCGGACAGGTTTAATATGGGTTATTAATGTGGGTTATTAATATGTGTTATTAATATGTGTTATTAATATGGGTTATTAATATGTGTTATTAATGTGGGTTATTAATATGGGTTATTAATATGTGTTATTAATATGGGTTATTAATATGTGTTATTAATATGGGTTATTAATATGGGTTATTAATATGTGTTATTAATGTGGGTTATTAATATGGGTTATTAATATGGGTTATTAATATGTGTTATTAATATGGGTTATTAATATGTGTTATTAATGTGGGTTATTAATATGGGTTATTGATGTGGGTTATTAATATGGGTTATTAATATGGGTTATTGATGTGGGTTATTAATATGGGTTATTGATGTGGGTTATTGATGTGGGTTATTAATATGGGTTATTGATATGGGTTATTGATGTGGGTTATTAATATGGGTTATTAATATGTGTTATTAATATGGGTTATTAATATGGGTTATTAATATGGGTTATTTATATGGGTTATTGATGTGGGTTATTAATATGGGTTATTGATATGGGTTATTGATATGGGTTATTAATATGGGTTATTAATATGTGTTATTAATGTGGGTTATTAATATGGGTTATTAATATGGGTTATTTATATGGGTTATTGATGTGTGTTATTAATATGGGTTATTAATATGGGTTATTAATATGGGTTATTAATATGTGTTATTAGTATGGGTTATTAATATGGGTTATTAATATGGGTTATTTATATGGGTTATTGATGTGGGTTATTAATATGTGTTATTAATGTGGGTTATTAATATGGGTTATTAATATGGTTATTGATATGGGTTATTAATATGGGTTATTAATATGGGTTATTTATATGGGTTATTGATGTGGGTTATTAATATGTGTTATTAATGTGGGTTATTGATGTGGGTTATTAATATGTGTTATTAATGTGGGTTATTGATGTGTGTTATTAAAATGAGGTTTACAAATGTGCATGTGTGTTTAGGGTGGCCCAGGTGAGAGAGGGGAGAAAGGTGAAGCAGGAGCTCGAGGGATTCAGGTAAACTCATCCCACCCTTTCTGTCAGTGTGTGGTCCATGTCTCTGTTAAACAGCTGCTGTTCATATAAATCCGTTATGACCTGTAAAGTCTGAACACATATAGCCTTTACAGTGAACGATTAGACAGTGCTGCGAGCTGGTCTGACCAGAAGTCCAGTACAGAAGCACCTGTGTGATATTATTTTATGTCCTGTATGAATTAAATATGTACAAATCTACCAAATAATAATTTTGTGTTTAATAACAGATGATTATGGTGGTGCTTCGCAATGTGCGATGTGTTGTTATCTAACAACATATTCTTCTTTTAGTTCTTCTTTTTCTAGTTCATCTTTTAGTTCTTCTTTTTCTAGTTCTTCTTTTTGTTTTTGTTGTTCTTCTTGTTCATCTGGTTCTTCTTCTTCCTCTAGTTCTTCTTTTACTAGTTCTTTTTCTTTTAGTTCCCCTTTTTCTTTTGTTTCTTCTTCTTCTACTAGTTCTTCTTTTTCTAATTCTTCTTTTACTAGTTCTTCTTCCTCTAGTTCTCCTTTTTCTAGTTCTTCTTCTTTTTTCTTCTAGTTCTCCTCCTTCTAGTTCATCTTGTTCTAGTTCTTTCTTTTCTTTTAGTTCTTCTTGTTCTTCTACTAGTTCTTCTTTTTGTAGTTCTTCTAGTTAATTTTTTTCTTTTAGTTCTTCTTGTTCTTCTGGTACTTTTTCTAGTTTTTCTTCTTCTAGCTCTTCTAGTTTTCCATCTAGTTCTTTTTCTTCTTCTAGTTCTTCTTCTTCTTCTTCTATTTCTTCTTTTTCCTCTTTTTCTTCTCCTTCGTTTTCTTCTTCTTCTTTTTCTACTAGCTCTTCTAGTTTTTCTTCTAGATCTTCGTCTTCTTCTTTTTTTAGTTCTTCTTCTTCGTCTTCTTCTTCTGTTTCTTCTTTTTCTTTTTTTCTTTTTCTTCTTCTTCTTTTTCTTCTTCTTCTAGCTCTTCTGGTTTTTCTTCTGGATCTTCTTCTTCTTCTTCATTTTCTTCCACTTCTTCTAGCTCTTCTAGACTTCGGGATTTTCTTCTTCTTCTTCTTCTTCTTCTTCTTCTTCTTCTTCTAGCAGGTTTTTGAGATATCAATACCATTCCAGCTCCAAAATGTTCAGTTTGGGAATGGGATTTAAAAGTGCTTACCCATCTACTGTACTTCTGCTTGACCAAGAGATACTTGATACTCAGATATAAATTATGTCTGCTGAGAATTTCCTTACTCCAGACTGGGGTTCAGTCTGCACATTTTCTGCTCACAGTCTTCAGCCGTTATGTTTTCTCTCCCCAGGGAGTACCGGGAACACCAGGGTCTCCAGGACGGGAGGGCCCACCAGGACCCAGGGTAATGCTCCTATTTCTGATTGGGTGTTTCCTTTATGGACCATCTTACCAACTATTCTGTCAGGTCCTACCTCACTTAGCTAGGCCCATCATACCATCAGTTAGTCACAGAGAAGTCCGTAGCACCATGGAGTCACCGGGTGGGATAACTTCAGGTGCGCTAAAGCTAAAGCTAACTATGGAGTTAGTCAGTACAGCATTATATGCTGAGTAGGATCTATCCTCTTGTAGATACGGTCCTTCACTAAAAGAGTCAGGGTCGACTACTCATCAACTCCAACAGTCTAAATGCTTTAGCATTAGCATGTCATTAACATGAGCCTTCTGATTGTACTCCCATCAATTGATGTGTTCTGCTTCACAGGGTTTGCCGGGTAAAGACGGACCCCAGGGCAGAGTGGGTCCTCCAGGAAGTATTGTGAGTACTACCACACACACCGTCATGCCTTTGTCTTCTCCTAATACTCCTTCTGTTGGACTACTGATCAGCAGCTCAGTCCGGCTTCTTCCCATTCAGCATCTCCACCTGGATTATAGACTCAACTACCACCAGGCATATCATTGCAAGATGTAACAGAGTAAAGGCTCACCGACACTGCCTTCTTTATCAAAATAAATATGGCCGCTTCAAACACTAGAATGTCTTGGAAAGATAAGAGATTGAACAGAGAGTAAACGTGCTTTGATTAGTTGCTGTTGGCAGAATCATAAAACTCTGTTTTAGTCCTTTGTTTAATCTACAATATATGGACAAAAGTATGGGGACACCCCCAATTACTCAGTTCAGGTGTTTTGCCACACCCACTGCCAGCAGGCGTATCAAACACACAGCTGTGCAGTCTCTGTAGACAAACACTGGCTTTAGGATCCTGCCTGCTGAAGTGCTCAGTGACTTGGCAATGTCATGGGATGCCATCTTTGATACAAGTCAATTTCTGCCCTGTTAGACCGGCCTTGGAACAGGGACTCACAGAAGAGTCCTGAAACATAGAGCATGAAAGTGATCTATTCCCTGTTGCATCACTCACTACAGGATTGACTCTGGAACCAACGACAGCACAAGAACTGTGGCCGTGCGACCTCCTGGCCAACTCCATATTAAAGCCCATGGATTATAAATCCCAGTGTTGATGCGCAGAACTGGCTCTAAAAATGGGAAATAAACAAAGTGGCTAGGACGTATCAACACGGCACTCTTCCAGCCAATAAGCAACCGGGGGCCTTTGTGCTTGTGCACAGGACGTAGGGGAAGTGGAGTAGCTACATGCTGAACCAAGAAGGCCAAGAAGCACCAACAGAGGCGATCTAAACAGCAAAGACCGAGACAGTTCTTAGATCAGACATGAGCGGAAAGCCCTGTTAAAGTAAATGCCCATGGCTCATACAGGCGTGATGATCAGGTGTCCAAATAATTTTGGCCATACACTGTATATCCCTATTCTGCTCACTGCTCGCCCATGCTTGTTCACGTCTCCACTAACCATTCTTGGTGTGGACTTCTGGACTGTGGACCCAAAGCATCCACATGGTCTTCCTCTGTCTGATCCTGAACCCTAGATAAACACTGATTTAATCCCTCTTTGTTTTCTCAAGCTGGGCGTGAATGGTATGTGCTATCACAGCTGTTGTCTTTCCTTTGTAGGGAGGCCCAGGAGCTCCTGGAGCACCAGGTCAGAATGGCCCTCCTGGACCCATCGGGGAGCAGGGACCTCCAGTAAGTCCACAGTAGAGCTGAGCTATGTGTTATACTCTGAATACTTTACATGGAGTTCACATCTTACTCAGTAATGTGTAAGATATTAACACAGTGCAGTAAATATATAGTGTACTGTAGTTTATATTTTTGCTAGAACCTCAAAAATCGTGACTCAGTTCTTAATAACAGCACTTTTAATTCAAATGAATGAATCCTCAAAAATTCTGCCATCATATACCAGTTGGAGAACCCAGGCTACAACCTAGTACAGTTCACCACACGCGCTGTCCTCCACACTCTCCATTATTCGTTCCGGCTCTCCACCATGCACAAGCGCACTGTACCCGCCTTAAAGTGACCGTTACAACCTTCAGTGCTCCCACGTGAAATGAGGAGCCCACGGTTTGTCTTGATCCCCTCGCACATCTTAGGAGGGAGTACTGTTTCACTCTGGTTTTGATAAATTGGACACAGGCGTAGCAGAACTAGCCTGCCGGATGCCGCAGCTTCTTAACGTCTCTACATTACATGTAGCTCTGTGTTCACTGTACACGCACTCAGCTGGAACATCAACTCAGTATCTGTTTTAACACACCTGTGTTTATACTGCTATGTACACTACGGCTACAGTGCTATGTACACTACTGGACGGTCCCAGACAGTTGTAGAAACAGTTCCTTGAATTTCCCTCTGGGATCAATAAAGTATCTATCTATCTATCTATCTATCTATCTATCTATCTATCTATCTATCTATCTATCTATCTATCCATCAATCCATCTACCTATCCATCCATCCATCCATCCATCCATCCATCCATCCATCCATCCATCCATCCATCCATCTAACTATCTATCTATCTATCTATCTATCTATCTATCTATCTATCTATCTATCTATCTATCTATCTATCCATCCATCCATCCATCAATCCATCTACCTATCTATTCATCCATCCATCCATCCATCCATCCATCCATCCATGTATTCACCATTTAGCTATCATCCATTAAACCATCTATCTATCTATCTATCTATCTATCTATCTATCTATCTATCTATCTATCTATCTATCTATCTATCTATCTATCTATCTATCTATCTATCCATCAATCCATCTACCTATCTATTCATCCATCCATCCATCCATCCATCTACCTATCTATCTATCTATCTATCTATCTATCTATCTATCTATCTATCCATCCATCCATCCATCCATCCATCCATCTATCAGTTCTCCCAGTTTCTAGAACATTCCGGAGGGTTCTGTAAACTTCTGGAGAGTTCTCTCATGGTTCCAGAAGCTACTCAGAAGTCTACTCAGCACTGAATGTGTCACAGGTGTTCTGGAGAAAAGAGAACCATTCAGAACGTCATTGTCCTGAACACAGAAGCCAAGTTTATGGGGACTTATGACCATTCCCTGTACATTTTAGGAAATTTAGGAGTTAGGAAAACACACTTAGTAACCGGGAACAACAGAAAAGTAAACAATAGTGGCATAGTGTTGGTCCTGCATACGTTCATACTCCAGCTATAGTTCCATGTTATGTCATATATTATGCAAGGCTGAATGGAATAGGCGATAAAGTCTCTGTATGTGATATTGAAACCGTGTCAGCTTAAATGTCCAGCAATGAATAAATTAGAAAGACAGAACTCTAGTTAAATATGCTGATCAGACCGAACTGTCTGGATGGATTGTGTATTCACTCATGGTCAAAGGAATAGCTGCATGCGAAGGGAACCAACCAACAGGAATGAAACTTGGTGGACATTGTGAGACATGCGAATGTTTCAAGCCTCAGCTATGCATGTGACATAAGGAAGGACGGGCCTTATCATGTACCTGACCCAACAGCAATGATGGCGGACATTCAGCGAGTAGTGATGCCCTCTATGAGTCGTCCTGTCAGTGCCAACATCATTGGCAGATGGCTGCACAACACCGGACTACATGCACACAGACTAGGGTTAGGGGTTTCACTCCACCTCCACCCCTACCACACAATCTGCAGGAACTGTGTGAGGATATTCAAGCTGATGGATTATCACAGGACACTATTAGGAATCTCCATGCTGAGACGTCTGGGTGGGTTAGCCATACTGAGAGACAGACTTCTGTATGTGTAGCTCAGTAAATATTACCCATATCAGTCTACATGTATCATTAGTTATTGTTCCTGGTGACCTTTATCTTCCTTCCCAACAGCACCGCACTCCCACACCTCCTTCTGGGAGCAGCTGTTCTTTTGACGGCGAGTGTATTTTGATGAGTATGCGTGACTGAAACCCCTCAGTCCAATGCTCGATGTGCTTGCATAGTCATGCTTTCGCTTGACTGAACAGAGGGAAGGAGACTGTAGGGGACCAAAGTTTTGTTAAGGCAGTGTGGACAGGACTCTCTGAGGGTGCTGCTTATGTACGAGGGGTTCCCAGTTTATATGGAGGGAGGAGAATCTAGGCCCAATAGATCTGCTGGCATTGGAAGGTATTCATAGGAGATGGAGACTTTGTATATTGATACTGTGCCCCACAAAAACAAGATTAACCTACTTAGGAGGACAACACGGATTCAGGCTCCCTGGGGCTTTAGGAGCCTCAAAGCCAGCTTCAAAATGTCAGACACAACTCTTGTTTGATGAATGATAATTATATGTTTCTGTAACTCCTGTGGGATCCAAACCTATAGGTGGCTCCTGGATGCGCTAGCCTCATCGGGAGTGGTTTCAGAAGCACTGTCTTAATATATCCAAACCAACATGTTCTGTAAACTACTGTGGGTGAAAGATAAAGATCTGGGCCTGAGGCTGTATCACATTAACGCCTTATCTGTTTAGTGACCGTGACTTAGTTAGAATTGAATCTGATGTATTTGCTAAGTTCAGTATCTTATCTTGCTTCCAGATCAGAGAAGACTAGCAGCATCCTAACTATAGACAACACATCCTAAATAGGACACTGTTCTTAAAGGAGCAGTATAGGATCTCAGTCCAGTACACTTCTGTGAATATCTCCCTGTGGTCCACTAGCTCTCCGTTCTGAAGTTGGAGAAGTGGTGGACACCTGAATGCAATTTCTGTACCATTTAAGGTGGAACGGGAACGTTTAAACAGGAAGCCGGATAGGTAGACTGAGGCACCAGCATGGAACTGCTGCACCGTTTAAGGTGGAATGGGAAAATGCAAACAAGTAGCGGAGGCACCTGAATGTAATTGCTGCACCATTTAAGGTGGGGAGAAAAAGATTGGGAAATCAAAGCAGCAACTGTAGCCACAGTTTGTTAACACAGGACCTCAGTAACATTTGTATAAGATGAATTGGTGAAAAATGTTTTCTTCAACTTGTCAGATCATAACTCAGGGCTAGGACATTTCTGTAATATGGCCCCAGGTGTGCACAAACTGTCATGAAACAATAAATCATATTTAGGTGCTGCAGGGAGAATCACTCTCTGCTTTACGGTGTTATAAACCTCTATATAAAGCTGGATGTGTACACTTTTGGGAAACATTATTTTTGATATATCTATGTTCGATGTATGAAGTTTCTAATTTTGACTGGTCCGCACTCTGAACTTCTATGTGGAGTTTTTTCGCAAATCAGTTGAACGATTTGCCGGTCTTCCTGCTATCAGAGCTCTAAATGGCATTGCAAACTCTATGACCCCCCCATAAAAATACAACTCAAACTTCTCCCAGTACAACCCAAACTTCTCCTAATACAACTCAAACTTTTCCCAGTACAACCCAAACTTCTCCTAATACAACTCAAACTTTTCCCAGTACAACCCAAACTTCTCCCAAAACAACCCAAACTTCTTACAGTACAACCAGTACAACTTCTAATTATTCAAACTACAGTTACGCAAACATGGATTTTAGTAACAGCATTTGCTCTAATTTAGACATTAACTGATATTTCATATGGATCTGTTTTAGGGCCCTGCAGGCACTAAAGGAGACAAAGGAGAACGGGTAAGTCTGCTCATCTTTCCTCGCACGAACATTATACGTTCGTTTTTATTGAGCCTCTTTGACAAGCATTTACAGCGCATTCTTTAGACAGCACCACAAGTGGATCTGCACGGAGACATACAAAGCAAGGATGAGCCACACATGACTCATCAGAGCTGTATTCATTTGTGTCTGCTTGCATGTATGAGTATCGGACCTGCACATGCCGCAGGTGAAAATTATTTCTGGCTCATCTCTAGAGCTCCATCATCAGAGTGATTGTTGTAGCATTCTGACTCATAGCCTGCTGTTTAGGTGCTGTATGCCAAAGCCCGATTCGTGTCTGTGCAGTGGAAGACAGCGTTATAAATCTGTACCTGTCAAAACATGTGTGCATGTGTATGCTCTACAGGGGGACATGCAGTCTACTGCTTCGGTCCAAGCCATTGCCAGACAAGTCTGCGAACAGCTCATACAGAGTGAGTCTACAGCACTGGTGTCCCGTATGTGGTTGGAATTTAAGAGGGAAGTTTGTATTCCTGTGTCTCGTGTTTTAGATAAGTTGCGTTGGACATAATGAGACCCTGTACGGTGCTGACCGAATGTGATGCGTAGGTGGTTGCAGTTGCTTTCTGTCCACTGCACAAGCTACAACATCTCCTGGTAATGTCCGAACATCACTGGCCGGGATTATCCGATGATTCCTGCTGTCACTGTACTACAGAGACTGTACAGAGACGGACGAGGATCAAAACTATGAAACATACTTCACCTATAGCTGCACAACAGTGCTTTTCTGATGTGGAGCCAAACCTGCTCCTCTCCACTGTAGGTGGAGGTAGCTCCAGGGTAGCTCATGTAGCACAGCTAGCTAGCGCACATTGGTTTGATTTCAACACTTTTGCTGCGGAGGTACATTGCACTCATTAACACTAATAACGGCTTTATTCTAAATAGGTAACTCATTATGGACTCTGTCAAGACCCATTACGAGTGGGTCTGAGAAACTGGGAACAGTGCAGCCCATTAGCATTAACTTAGCATTAGCTTAGCCCGTCAGCATCCAGACCCATTTCCCTTTGAGGGTAAATTATGAAGGCTAGCTGGTTAGGATTGGTTTGAGGACCTCTTTCTTACTACACCAGTGAAATGATAAATCCGCTTTTCCTTCAGCTAGCTTTGCTCTGTGCCTTGGTTGAAACTTATTTGAAGATAAACCTTGTCTTTCTCTCTTTCTCAGGTCACATGGCCCGTTACAACACCATCCTCAATCAAGTTCCAAGTCAGCCCATATCGATCCGCACAGTGGCCGGGCCTCCTGGAGAGCCTGGTCGTCAAGGTCCCCCAGGACCGCAGGGTGAACAGGGTCCTCCTGGCCGACCAGGGTTTCCTGGGTCTAATGGAGAGAACGGTCAACCTGGAACAAGAGGTACTGATTACAGAGAACAGTTGAGAGTGGATATGCATGGATCCCCCACTGTTTTATCAGCCCCACTGACCATATAGGACACTCTGTAGTTCTACAGTTACAGACTGTAGTCCATCTGTTTCTCTGTGTACTCTATTATCCTGTTCTTCAATGGTCAGGACCCCCACAGGACCACCACAGAGCAGGTTATGATGTGGGCGGTGGATCATTCTCAGCACTGCAGTGACACTGACGTGGTGGTGGTGTGTTAGTGTGTGTGGTGCTGGTGTGAGTGGATCAGACACAGCAGTGCTGCTGGAGTGTTGAGACACTGGGTCCACTCACTGTCCACTCTATTAGACACTCCTACCTTGCTGCTCCACCTTGTAGATGTACAGTCAGAGACGATAGCTCATCTGCTGCTGCACAGTGCAGTGTTGGTCATCCTCTAGTCCTTCATCAGTGATCACAGGACGCAGCCCACAGGACGCTGCCCACAGGACGCTGCCCACAGGACACTACCCACAGGACACTGCCCACAGGACACTACCCACAGGACACTGCCCACAGGACACTGCCCACAGGATGCTGTCGTCTGAATAGTTTTGGTTGGTGGCCTAATCTCAGTCCAGCAGTGACACTGAGGTGCCCAGCAGCACTGCTCTGTCTGATCCACTCCCACCAGCACAACACACACTAACACACCACCACCACGTCAGTGTCACTGCAGAGCTGAGAATGATCCATCGCCCACATCATACCTGCTCTGTGGTGGTCCTGTAGGGGTCCTGATCATTGAAGAACAGGGTAATAAAGTATAGGTGGTCATGATGTAATGCCTGAACAGTGTAGAATGATTTAAGTCACATTTTATTCATCCAGTTATTGTCAAGTTTTAGTTGCTAGGTTTAACCAATGAAAACTAAAACCATCTAGGTCTAGTTTTAGTCAACTTCTAGAACAAGCTTAACAGACAAATCAGTCACCTGTCCATTTCTGCTTTTATTATATGACCCAATAAAGGTCATAGATTTACTTCAGCTGTTAAAAATGGTATAGGCATTAATTATAATATGCCATTTAATATAATATGCCAAAAAACAGAAATACATAATCATGCTGTTCCATGGTATATACCAAACTGTCCATATGTCCAGTTCCTCCACATTAGCATTTAGAATGCATTTGTTAATAAGTCAGGTGTCAAAGATGATTTTATTTAGTCCTTAACTTGAGAAATAATCATTACCGAATATTCATCATCATAGATTTCTTTAACTTAATAAACACTAGTACAAATATTGCGGTGCAACATAAAGTCCCAGTCAAAAGTTTGGACACGCCCAGCTAAATGAATGTTGTTGCTGATCTTAAAGACTCTACAGGCTTACACTTGATGTATGATATTCCTCCATATCTCTACCTCTAATGTAGATTTAGATGCCCAGTGTGAAAGCTCTAGCTTCTCTTTCAGCCCAGTGAATATTCATGAGGGACCGACCAATAGAATCGCTCTGAACCTGCTTAGTAATAAGCCTTGTTCTATCAGCTCCACTGCAGGTTAAGAAAGCTGGTCGATCCTCCTGTAGAGCTCCATTCTGGAGGTGTTTAAGGTGGACTGTATAATTCTATGTGTCCTATTTTATAATTTGGTCTTCACTTTTGGTGGTTGGTGTAGCTCAGTGGGTAACACCACTACTCTGGGTTCGAATCCCGGTCTGGGTGACTATGCTGAGCTACACCAATAAGAGTCCTTGGGCAAGACTCCTAACACTACATTGGCCCACCTGTAATCATTAACCTTGTAAGTCGCTCTGAATAAGAGCGTCAGCTAAATGCCGTAAATGTAACTTTTATTTTAAAAGTAAAGCATAAAGAAAAACATAAGCCCTTCCGAGTTTTAGCCGTCTCTAAACTTTTGTCTGCGAGGTGAGTTAGCAGAACAATGCCCCGTTTAAGCCTGTGTGTCCTGTAGAGGCTTATTTTCACCTAGAACATCAACCAGACATGTTATATGACAGGGATAGTCACACTTGTGCATAACCCCGTACATTTGCTTGTGTCAGAAACAGGAAGCAGGCCTAAAAGCATCTCAGCTTCAGTATGCATTGTCTCTCATCAGTGCTAGACAACTGAAATGAAGATGAAGATATGTCAGGTGGAATTTCCCTTTAAGGCTTTAAGGTGAAAAAAGCGCCTGTCAAAGCAGGAATAAGACGTGTGGAGAAGGAATGTGCCCTGCGTTCCACTGCTGAAGATGAGTGAAGGTCGGTAATGGATGTATCTCTCTCTCTCTGTGCAATCAGGTCATCCAGGTGAAAAAGGAGAGAAGGGAAGCCCAGGTGTGGGTGTCCAGGGCCCCAGAGGGCCTACGGGACCTCCAGGTAAACAGTCGCACGCGCACGCACACACACACTGAGGTATTCTGAAAACTATGGGCAAGTTTAGAACAGAGAAGCTTTAGGTGCTTTGTGGATGAGGGGGGAATGTGTTTGACTTCCCTGGAGGATAAAGACATTCCCACAGCTCAATCCAAAGTCCGACTTGTTGAGTCTCTGTAGAAGAGCATGAGCTGTTGGCTTTCATACCCTGCATAGGTTTCATTCATTCATTCATTCATTACTTACTTACCTAACTGTGAGTTTAACCGGTGGGCCGTGGACAACCAATGAACCATGAAGCGCCCTCTAGGGGTCAGTGGACCTGTAGTCAGTCAAGGAGAGGCAGTAGTTTGTAGTGGGCTGGTCTGTCTGTCTGTCTGTCTGTCTGTCTGTCTATCTATCTATAAGTCTGTCTGTCTGTCTGTCTATCTATCTATAAGTCTGTCTGTCTATCTATCTATCTATCTATCTATCTATCTATCTATCTATCTATCTATCTATCTGTCTGTCTGTCTGTCTATCTATAAGTCTGTCTATCTATAAGTCTGTCTATCTATCTATCTGTCTGTCTGTCTGTCTGTCTGTCTGTCTGTCTGTCCGTCCGTCCATCTATCCATCTATCCATCTATCTATCTATCTATCTTTCTATCTATCTATAAGTCTGTCTGTCTGTCTGTCTGTCTATATTTGCCTCTTAAGTTGAAGAAGGTACTAAAAAGCTGAAGAGCATGAGAGCAGGGGAGTTCAACCAAAGTAGAGGTCAACCAATCGTCTCTCTGTTGAATTCACGACTTAATCTAGTCTTATAGAGCAGGATTTCGTAACCTGTGGGCCGTGAAGCACCCTCTAGTGGTCAGTGTACCCGTAGTCAGTCAGGCAGGGGCAATACTTTGTAGAGGGCTGGTAACATCACAAATAACCATATTAGTGTTAAATACGGTAAATTAATATTGGAAAAGTTCGAGGACCCCTGTTGTATAGCATCCTCCTGCCATTCTCCACCTTAAATAACGACGGACACTCATAAAGCTCTGATAATTGATAATGCTCAGTTTTCAACACTTGTGTGGCTACATGCTGCCATGGCACGTGTACTGCATGAGGTGTGGAATAACATTTCCTCCATCTTCAGTGCAAATGTGACTGCAGCAATGTTAATGTATTGTGCTACATGAAATATTTTCCCATGGTTGCCAAATCTGCCCCCAATTTGGCAGCACCAACACACCCTTAGCACTGCTCCTTCTAAATCCAGTTGTATGCCGAGGTTTGAAAACCCCAGACAGATGACACGAGTGACACTAATATTAAAGGAAGTCGCTCAGCAGAACCCCTTTTAGATATTACCGCAGACTGGGGGTGAGTGGACGCTGGCGTGTTTGTCGCCGCTGCTCCCCCGGCTCCTTTTTAACTTGCTCCTTTTTAAGCGTCTTTTAAGGTTATTATATTACCTGCTATCATGTTGGGAAGTATTTGGACCTGCTATATGTGCCTTGCACTAGCCTGGATTACTCTGCTCTTTGTTCATCTTTCAACGGCAGCGGAGCGGCTGTTTTACACCTCTGCTGAGCTCCATAGGCTCCGTTTGCATTTGCATGGACCTCCACCATCGGCCCTCTTCGACTACCCGGACATTCTCTATCTGCCCCGTCGGAAATACATGCATCGAGGCTCGCGACGGATTTTCTGCCGTGCTGGGTCCAGTTCTATCAAGTCTACCTGGACTACTGTTCGCCGTCCATTAAGAAATAATGCTTGCGGCTCTAATCGCAGTGTTTTGATCCGCCCTACTCACCTGGCTAATGTGTCTACCGCGGCTCCTTATCACGAAAAGACCATCAACTTCGGCCTCTTTAACATCCGCTCGCTCACAAATAAGGGGCAGCTTATCCAGGATATCATCTCTGACTGTAAGTTGGACTTTTTGTGTTTAACTGAAACGTGGCAACAGCCAAACGACTTTGCTTCACTCAATGATGCTACTCCTCCGGGATTTGTTTACCTGGAAAAACCTCGTGATTTTGGCCGAGGGGGAGGCCTCGCGATAATCTACCGTGAGAAGTGGAGGGTAGCGCCAGTAACTGTCCAAGTATACAACTCATTTGAAGTTACTGTCTGCCAGCTCTCTGGACCAACTCCCACTATTATTGCCGCCCTGTATCGACCCCCGAAGCATAACAAGGATTTTATTAGTGAGCTTGCTGATTTCCTGACACACCTCTCCACAGTTTTTCACCTAACATAATACTTGTGGGAGATTTTAATATTCATGTGGATGATGATAATAATCCTCTTACCAAAGATTTCATATCTTGCTTGGACAGTCTTGGGCTACAGCAATATATTGATTTCCCCACGCACGTTAAAGGACATATTTTTGGATTTAATCTGTTGTTCAGGTGTTAGACCTGTTGACTGTAAAGCTGATTTCTTTCCTCTTTCTGATCATATGCTTTTATCATTTGGTGTTAATATTCCACTTTCTAAATCTAACCCTCCACGGAATATAACTTATCGTAAAATTAAGGATATTAACTTGGATAATTTATCTTGTTGTATCAATAGTCTTCCTAGTATTGATCCGTCTTCTACTCCAGATAAACTGCTTTCGCATTATAATGCATCCCTTCGTAAGCTCCTAAATGATTTTGCTCCACTTAAAACTAGATCTGTTTCATTTACTCGCACTGCACCCTGGTTTACTTCAATTCTTAGACAGTTAAAAGCAAAAGGTCGTCAACTTGAAAGACTTTATAGGAAAACTGGTCTCACCGTACATAAAGAGATGTATTTAAATCATATTCTTCATTATAAAGACTCTATTGCTACAGCTAAATCCATATATTATTCTAATCTAATTAGTTCTAATGAGGGTAATTCCAAGGCCCTCTTTTCATTATTTGCAAAGATTACAAAGCCACTGGATTCACTTCCTCCCCATTTATATTGTTTTGATTTCTGTAATACTTTAGTATCATTCTTCTCCTCAAAAATAGTACATATCCATCAGCAACTGTTACCAACTGTCCCTTTGGCATTAATTGCATTACCCCCGTTTGCCCCTCCTAATCTACTTTCAGCTTTCACTCTTCCCTCAGTTAATGATGTTTCCAAATTAATTCAAAAATCAAAATCTTCAACTTGTCAACTAGATCCTTTTCCAACTGTTCTTGTTAAAGCTAGTCTTTCCTCCTTGTCCCCTCTCATTACAGACATTATACATTCTTCCCTTACAACTGGTGTCTTTTCCCCTTGCTCTCAAAGCAGCTGTTATAACCCCAATACTCAAAAAATCTGGTTTAGATCCAAATGACCTTAATAATTTTCGTCCTATTTCAAATCTTCCATTTATCTCCAAAATCCTTGAAAAAACAGTTGCTGTTCAACTTCATGCACATTTGGCCTATAATGATTTATATGAACAATTTCAATCTGGCTTCCGTCCGCTTCATAGTACTGAAACGGCACTTCTTAAGATCACCAATGATCTCCTTGTTGCTGCTGATTCTGGTCTACTATCTATACTCCTTCTGCTTGATTTGACTGCGGCCTTTGATACAATTTCGCACGACATCCTTCTTGACAGACTTTCTTCTCTTGGCATTGCAAATATACCTCTCCATTGGTTCCGTTCTTATCTTTCTGGCCGCACTCAGTTTGTTCAGTTAAAATCATTTATATCTCACTCTGTTTCGGTTACTTCAGGTGTTCCCCAGGGCTCTGTCCTGGGACCCCTGTTATTTATTATTTATCTTCTTCCCCTTGGTTATATTTTTCGAAAGCATCGTATTCAGTTTCACTGCTATGCGGACGACACCCAGCTCTACTTTTCAACCAAACCTAATGCTACACTCCCACCTTCATCTCTTACTGATTGTCTTCTTGAAATAAAACATTGGTTTACCCTAAATTTTCTTAAATTGAATTGTAATAAAACAGAACTTCTATTGATTGGCACTAAATCAACATTAAGTAAATGTCATAACCTTTGCATTTCGGTTGATAATTATTATTCAATTTCTCCCTCTCCTCAGGTTAAGAGTCTGGGTGTCATCCTTGATAGTACCCTCTCTTTTGTTTCACATGTTAATAATATCACTCGGTCAGCTTATTTTCATCTTCGAAATATTAATCGTCTCCGTCCTTCTCTTACTCCTCATTCTACTGCTATCTTGGTTCATAGTTTGGTTACTTCTCGTTTAGATTATTGTAATTCTCTTTTGTTTGGTCTACCACAGAAAACCCTTCATAAATTACAATTGGTTCAAAATTCAGCTGCTCGTATCATTACACGGACTCCTTCAATCCATCATATCACTCCTGTTTTACAGCAGCTTCATTGGCTTCCCATTTCATACCGTATCAATTATAAAATACTCCTTTTAACTTTCAAAGTTCTCCATAATCTTGCCCCTTCATATCTTTTTGACCTTCTTCATATTGCTACATCTGTCCGTACCCTTAGATCTTCCTCTTCTATTCATTTCACTATTCCCCCTGTCCGTCTTGCTACTATGGGGAGCAGAGCGTTTAGTCGTGCTGCTCCCTGGCTTTGGAATTCACTCCCAGCTGATCTTCGCAACATAGATTCATTGCCACATTTTAAAATTAAACTTAAAACTCACTTGTTTAAAGTTGCCTATGATTTGTGATTGTATGTGCACTGTTTCTTTTCAATTTTTGTACTTATTTTAACTTTGTATTTTTATTTTGTTTGTCAGGTTAAATTATGTAAGGTGACCTTGAGTGTCAAGAAAGGCGCCCTTAAATAAAATGTATTATTATTATTATTATTATTATTATTTACCTGGATTTGAGTTTACGTTTAATTCTGAACCTATAGCTGACCTGCCTGAAGCTCTGGAGCAGGGGGCTTCAGATCTGCACCTTGCTTCCACTTTCCATTCCTGGACTTTGTCATCAGTCCAGTGGTTGGTGTGGCACTACATTGCCTAAACAGTTCCGTTAACTCTTCCCTGGAACTAAACCCAGGAGCGGATACTGGACTCAGGGCGCAGATTTGAAGACCTGGGCTCCAGAGAGACAGAGTTTTGTGTTTTTGCATGTATGTAGTATATAAACTGC
>JAMWET010006752.1:447500-510000 GCA_024036415.1 Prochilodus magdalenae
ATTCGCCAGCTTTGAGTTTGTATATTGCCATTCCACCTTAAATGTTATAGCAGTCACATTTTGGCACTGTTTGTGTTTTCCCATTCCACCTTAAATGGTGCAGCAGTTACATTCTGGTCCTGGCATTCAGCTTGTTATTCATCAACATGTCGTTTCTATTTTTCTTTATTGCACCTTTAATGGTGCAGCAGTTATATTCTGGTGCTGTTTGTATTTTGCCGTTCCACCTTAAATGGTGCAGCAGGTACATTCTGATGCTGGCATTCAGCTTTTTACTTGCCACCTGATGGGCACCTGATGGAGTAGAGAGGGGGTAGGTTGTAGGCTGCAGTACGCCACCTCACCACTAGTTACACACTGCTCCTTTAATTACTACCACGACTCGTGTTGAATGGCTGTTTGAGGGCGAGCTGAATAAACGAAGGGAGGTCTCTCGCTTCGGGACGGCACTGTGTGAGCTGGTGTTGCACACTTCCACACACACTCGCACACATACCACTCACACACTCTAACTCTATGTCGCTGCTTGCTGCTGTGGGTGCAGCGATGTCATCAGTGACCATGTGCTTGTGTGTCCTGTCCTTCCACTATGTCCTGTGTGTGTCTGTGCGTGTGCGTCTCCGTGCCCGTCTGCGCCGCTTGGTGGTGGTCAGGGAGGGAAAATGACCGTGAAGTGACTGACAGCGATATTCCCATAGTCCCACTACCGCCAAATTCATACCAACCGTACACCCCAGAGGAGGAGGGTGAGGAGGAGGACCCTTACGCCAGCTACGGGACGTACCCCTCCTACTACCAGCCCAACTACCCCTATCCCAGACCTGTGGAGCCGGACGACCCACTCATAGCAGCGGAGACGGAGGAGCTGCGGTCGCCCGGGATGCAGCGGATGACTCGCAGCGCAGAGGAAAGGCGGCGGAGTCAGAAAAAAGACTCAAGAGGAGCTGCTGATTTCTGACAGCCACACTTTTAACCCCATATTAACCTGACAGGGGAGTTCCACCAAATTTAAAAAAGACAAGGCTGTATGTGGGTTTACCGTCGAGGTGTAAACAGAGTCATTCAGAGGGGTGCGGTGTGAAGTGGCTCATCTGTAGAGAATCTTACAGTGGTGGTGGTGATGGGAGCCTGGTTCTGTGTTACAGAAGAGTCCTTTACAGAGCTGAGCGGTATGGCCAAAATATGATCATAATGTTTTATAATACAGTGTTTTAATTCAGTATTTGTACATACTATGTTGCGCTAAACCCACTTAAATGAGTCTAATTTGACCCTCATAATAATGCGAGGCATATTGTTGTATTGTCGCTCTCTGAAGAAAAATAAGTATATCCAAAAAAGCAACTTTACAGGAGAGGGCAAAAACCTGATATACTTCTAATGTAAGTCAATGGAACCAGACATCTTTCCAAGCTGTTTTTGGTCATTTCTTCTTTTCCATTCATCGTGAAGTGTTCACACAGCGTAAACAGCAGCTGCGGTAGTCCAATAAAGCAAAAAAAAAATAATCCAAAAAAAAAAAAAAAAAAAAAAAAGAAAAAAAAAAAAATATATATATATATATATATATATATATATATATATATATGATTATATAGATATATAGATATATATATATATTCATATTGCCCAGCCATTCTTCTCAAGTCAAGATAAAATTTCTCACAAAGTCATTTACAAAAGGAAATCAATATTTAATCTAAAGCTAGGAAATCTTAAACACCTTGCTCAAAGTCAGCCAACAACTGAATGTCATGCCTGTTTCCAAGCAACCCATCATACGCTCACAGCTGAAACATAAACACACAATCAATAAACAGTGTTAACAATGTAACCAGGTTAGTTGGACAGCTGCCATTAATTAATAACTAAAGCGGGATGAACTGCACGTTTGGAAAATGCTGCGGTTCCCCAGTTTCAGTTTCCATTTCCCAAATACTTTAGCCAAGCAGGCTAATGCTAAGCTAATAAACAGCACACAAACGCATGTTCAGCTCTGTCTCCGTTTATCCACACTTCACCGCCATCACTGTCATATGTACCCAGTTTTTATCAATATACTTCATTTTCTAAACGACTCACTTTTTTCTAAACCACGGGTCGAGGGTGCGCTGGAGCCTATCCCAGGCTCGAGTGAGATCACAGTACTACAAGGCGGACTATGAGGTCATTAGGGTAGTTACAGAAGTGGTAGTGAACTGCTGCCACTGTAGGGTGGGCACATGTCCAGTTTTAGGCCGGACAGTCCGGTTTTTCAAGTCCTGGTCCTCCATCCGGCGCAGTACCTGGACAGACGCTTATTAGTCCTCAATTTAAATGTCCACTCACCAACAATATTATGTGTGCCATTGGAGACGTGGTGACTCGGCTAGGTCAGCCCTCTCAATGCTAGAGAACTGGTAAGCTGCCGCCTGACTCACAAATGTCATCTATTCCTCCCAGTTATGTAAGTAAAGCCTGATTTATGTGTTATATAGGTTTGGTTATGATTTTAATTCGGTTCTAGTATGGTGCCCAAACCCCCACCTCCTCCCCCTGTAAGATGGGGGTTATGGGGGGTTCCCTCCTTTTGGGGGTTAGGATGTCCTCCATTTTTGGAGTTATGCAAGTGGTCACCCTACCAGAAAGTCTGGGGAAGGGAAAGAAACTGAAGACTCTAAATAAGATCTAGCTGAGAAAATGATGAACGTCCCACCCGAAGTTGTCATAGTGACCAAACGGATCGGATTCAGAGTTAAATGCTTCTGTGAAAAGATATCTATCTATCTTTATGATCATAACAGTATTAAAATCTGTGCTCAAACTTTTGCACATGCTCTCTCTCACATCCGCTCTCAATCAGACCACTCTGCCAGTCGTGGGCGGGAGGTTAGGGAAGCAGCCATGTGACCAGAGCGTCGCCAGTTTGATTCCCGGAACCGTCAGTAACGACTGAAGTGCCCTCGAGCAAGGCACCTAACCCCCCCTCAACTGCTTCCTGGGTGACATGAATAGGGCTGCCCATCCCTCCTCACTGCCCCCTAGTGTGTGTCTATGTGGGTGTTTCACAGATGGGTTAAATGAGGCAGACCAATCCCCCACCAATGACTCAAAAACCTGAATGACTCTGTTTACATCTCAGCCTTTGAATTCTGCAGAGATTTAGCGAAGGTGGTGCAGTTCCCCTTTTAAAGAGACGGTCTGGACAAAAATCTAATTGCCGTTGATTCCTTGTAGTCGATCAGCCAAAACAAGTTTGGCATCTAAAGTCTGCTTCTTTAGTTTCGGTGTGGAGCTGCGAGGCGAATGTAGCTATCGCACAATGGATCCTTATACCCAGTGCCTCAAAGAGCCTAGTCAGAAAGCTGTATGACTGAACCACCACACCAATGCACCAAGCTGTGTTACTGAGCTATCCCAAAAACAGCCCAGTGTCTCACCGTATGCCACACGGTTACCTATGGAAATGGAGGCACCATGGTAGGTGACGAGATGTAGGCCTGCAGTGTGCTTGCACGATGCCTATGCTGTTAATGGATGGTAACGATGGGTGGGGCATAAACCACCATCCTCCACAGCTCTAAGCACCAGACTAAAGAAGCAAACCTTGGAGACCAGACATGCTTCGTCTGACCAGCGTACTGTTTGAGGTACGGAGGAAACGGTGTGAATCAGATTGTTGGCCAGACTGTACCAACATTAAACCATGTTACAACACAGTACTGACTCCTGTTATGTCACCTGCCCAGCCCAGCCCAGCCCACGGAAACAACTATCAACCCCCGGCATTACATTGTGGTGAGGTTATCAGTTAGAGATGATGGGCTCTGATTACCCACCCATGCACGCGCTCCCCCCAACCCCAGCGTTCATTCATTTACAGCTGATGTGTTGGGTGGGCTGTCTGTTGGGTGTTTCTGAATGAGTAGGACGAAGAGAAGTGTTTGGGGTCTTGCATAAGTGGGAGATAAGTGTAAGCAGAGCGGTGGGCTGTGTTGTGTGCAAATCTCTTAAGTGCCTGATACACCGTGAACACAGGAGAGCTCTCTCTCTCTCTCTCTCTCTCTCTCTCTCTCTCTCTCTCTCTCTCTCTGTAAAAAGATATTGTAAATGAACTTTCATACCTGCAGTCATGTACAGCCCACTTTTTGATGTTTATGATATCATTGGATTGAGTCTGTGCTTTGAACCCTGTGAAGCTCCCAGCTGTTCTGACGCCTGTCTTATTCCACCTCCTTATTTCACCTCCTCCCATGCGCCCCATGTAAAGTCTAGAGTCCAGACGCCTCTGTATTAAGTGCCTGTTTATATGATATTAATCACATGTATGATGAAATCGTTCTAGTGGACTTTGTGGATAAGAGTACTCTCCATCTCAAGCGTCACAAAGACCCAGTAGCTCTTACGTTCTATGAAATCCTGTCGTTTTCCATTAAGAAGAAGCTATTTTGTTTTGATCTTCCAGATTATTTATTTTTGTTTGGCTGGTCGTGTTTCTACAGTGCCGTTGTCTGATAAACTCCTGACCTATGAACATGTGACAGTAATGATTTTCTTGCTGTTGTGCATTCCGGTTCACGTATGCCATGAACTAGAGCGGTGCTAAATGTATTACTATATTAGACTGTGGAACATGTGGAACTGCTTGGTCCTTAGTTGTTTGCCTGTATGTATTGGTGCTCCGGCGTCAGTGTGCTTAGAGAGTTGTTTCATTCCAATGTTTTTACAATCCCTGTTAAAGAGGAACGGAGACCGTGTAGAGCCAATCACCGAAAGCACCGTCGCCGTCATCATCAGCTTGGGAAAACCCAAGTTCCACCTTATTTTTGATCCGAGTTTGTTTTTGGCAATAAAACAGGAGTTCCACCAAACACGGCTGTTCTTTATTTCCCTCGGTTCACATGGGCGCCAAGTACAGCGGCAGCACGATGCATGTGCGGTGGATTTCCCATGACATTTGGTGTCAGAGGTTTGCTTCTTTAGATTTGCTCTGGAGGGCAGTGGGGTGCCACAGTGGCTTGCACTGTCACCTAACAGGAAGAAGGGCTTGGGTTTGGTTCCTGCTCCTGGGTTTGGTTCCTGGGCCTGGGTTTGGTTCCCTGAGGTTTCCACTCCAAAGACATGCAGTCAGGTGAACTGGAGAGTCTACTTTGTCCCCTAGGTGTGACAGTGAGTGTGAATAGGTTTGCACTGGTGCTACAAAGCTAATGCAACCTAGAAATATCCCACCAATTAGCATCAATCCAGGACCATCCCACACCTGCTTTAAATGGTTACCTATAAAGTAGTTCCTGATTGGCTGCCAAGAGCGGTCACTCCTAGTTAAGCTGTACCTTAAGTGTCTGTGGTGAAACTGAAATAGGCATGTAGCTAGTTTTAAATGAACTACTCTAAGGCAAAGAGTTAAAATGGGCTTTACACTCCAACTTATGATCAAACTTGAGTTCAGCTATTGCTGTATCAAAATTCCCATTTTCTGGAAAACTGTATTTTTGAAGAGCTTGATTTTTGGAAAACTATTTTTGAAATGTTAGTTTTTTGGAAAACTGTTTCTGAAAGGTTTGTATTTTGGAAAACCTTTTGAAATGTTAAATTTTTGGAAAACTATTTTTGAAAGGTTTGTATTTTGGAAAACTATTTTTTGAAATGTTACATTTTTGGGAAACTGTTTCTGAAAGGTTTGCTTTTTGGAAAACTATTTTTAAAATGTTAGATTTTTGGAAAACTATTTTTGAAATGTTAGATTTTTGGAAAACTGTATTTTTGAAAGGGCTTAAAGCAGGAGTGGCACAACTCCAGTTTCCAGTACAGTTTGGTACTTCCTCTACTCAGACATGCCCACTGACCCTGGCAATTAACACATACGTTAAATCAGATGTGCGAGCTAAGAAACTGTGCTGGAATGCCGGCCCCCCAAAACCCAAAGTTGTGCAGCCCTGTTTTTCTGAATGTTTCAGAATGTACCAGTCAACACTGAGCTGCAAACCAAGCTGTATAAACTGTCCACTTTTAATTTGTGTTATCAATTATGAAGTCAATCAAAACAGACATTGTTTACACAAAGTTACCATTAAAAGCCGCTTTTAAACTCACGTCCCTGGGTTTAATCACGATGTCGGCATAGAATGGGAAAACTTGCAGGAAAACGTGGTTCGGATAACATGGAGACCATGCAATCCAGTGCTACTGACCAGTTGGGATGGTTAGCAGCCACACACATCAACAGGGCAATAGGAACAAACAACTCACGGCTACCTGACTAAGCAGCCCCACAGCCCTCCACAAAACAACACAAGCAACACCTGTACAGTCTCTCTTACTGCTGTCATCAAGCCTCTCCAGCGTCTCCAGCCTCATCACGGTACCTCAATAGCTGTCCCTGTTTCGTCACTGAGTTTGCCGTTTCTCTCCAGTCCAATAGGGGGTGCTCCCACTTCACCTAGAGTAAGAAGACATACATGCTTCTTACTTCACACTAAAACTCTTTAACTGAACACGGCAGCAGTGTCCATACTGGACAGCTGGAATAGCTGATACTTGGCTCATCCATAGCCACACACATTAGCAAGACAGTATGCACGCTGCACCATCACCCCAACAAACAGCCCCACAGACCCTCAAGGACCGACACAAGCGACACCTGTACAGTCTCTCTTACTGCTGTCAGCATCTCCATCCTCATCACAGTGCCTCAGTAGCTGTCCCTGTTTCGTCACTGAGTTCGCCGTTTCTCTGCAGTCCACTAGGGGGTGCTCCCACTTCTGACACCACTGTCACATTCACCTAAAGTAAAAAGACATACATTGTGTTCACACTAAAACTCTAAAACACACACAGCAGCGGTGTCCATACTGGACAGCTGGGATAGCTGATACTTAGCCACATCCATAGCCCACCCATTAGTAAAACAGTATGCACGCTGCATCATCACCCCAACAAACAGCCCCACAGCCCCTCAAGGACCAACACAAGCAACACCTGTACAGTCTCTCTTACTACTGTCAGCGTCTCCAGCCTCATCACAGTGCCTCAATAGCTGTCCCTGTTTCGTCACTGAGTTTGCCGTTTCTCTCCAGTCCAATAGGGTGCTCCCACTTCACCTAGAGTAAGAAGACAT
The DNA here is from genome assembly GCA_024036415.1 of Prochilodus magdalenae. Classification (NCBI taxonomy): domain Eukaryota; kingdom Metazoa; phylum Chordata; class Actinopteri; order Characiformes; family Prochilodontidae; genus Prochilodus; species Prochilodus magdalenae. The sequence continues at coordinate 454,597 of JAMWET010006752.1, forward strand.
ACATGGCGCTTCACACTAAAACTCTTTAACTGAACACGGCAGCAGTGTCCATACTGGACAGCTGGCATAGCTGATACTTGGCTCATCCATAGCCACACACATTAGCAAGACAGTATGCACGCTGCACCATCACCCCAACAAACAGCCCCTTTAAGGACCAACACAAGCGACACCTGTACAGTCTCTCTTACTGCTGTCAGCGTCTCCAGCCTCATCACAGTGCCTCAATAGCTGTCCCTGTTTCGTCACTGAGTTTGCCGTTTCTCTGCAGTCCACTAGGGGTGCTCCCACTTCTGACACCACTGTCACATTCACCTAAAGTAAAAAGACATACATTGTGTTCACACTAAAACTCTAAAACACACACAGCAGCGGTGTCCATACTGGACAGCTGGGATAGCTGATACTTAGCCACATCCATAGCCCACCCATTAGTAAAACAGTATGCACGCTGCACCATCACCCCAACAAACAGCCCCACAGCCCCTCAAGGACCGACACAAGCAACACCTGTACAGTCTCTCTTACTGCTGTCAGCGTCTCCAGCCTCATCACAGTGCCTCAATAGCTGTCCCTGTTTCGTCACTGAGTTCGCTGTTTCTCTGCAGTCCACTAGGGGTGCTCCCACTTCCCCTGGAGTAAGAAGACATACATGGCGCTTCACACTAAAACTCTTTAACTGAACACGGCAGCAGTGTCCATACTGGACAGCTGGCATAGCTGATACTTGACTCATCCATAGCCACACACATTAGCAAGACAGTATGCACGCTGCACCATCACCCCAACAAACAGCCCCACAGCCCCTCAAGGACCGACACAAGCGACACCTGTACAGTCTCTCTTACTGCTGTCAGCGTCTCCATCCTCATCACAGTGCCTCAATAGCTGTCCCTGTTTCGTCACTTAGTTCGCCGTTTCTCTGCAGTCCACTAGGGGGTGCTCCCACTTCTGACACCACTGTCACATCCACCTAAAGTAAAAAGACATACATTGTGTTCACACTAAAACTCTAAAACACACACAGCAGCGGTGTCCATACTGGACAGCTGGGATAGCTGATACTTAGCCACATCCATAGCCCACCCATTAGTAAAACAGTATGCACGCTGCACCATCACCCCAACAAACAGCCCCACAGCCCCTCAAGGACCAACACAAGTGACACCTGTACGCATTGTTTAGCTATCAGCAGCAAGTGCCTACATGCTTAAGTCTACTACCTAGGTGGTCCACCTGGTGGTTCCACATGTCCACGGACGAACAAGTCCAGTCCAGGCTTTGTATCCTTCACACTTGCAGCTGTTAAAATAACATTTTACTAGGACACATGTGTCCATACTTCCCATAAAATTCCCAGCCAACAGAACAGGATATCCTCAGCACAAACGGTCAACGGCTCCCTCACTGGGGCTAGTAATTAACCCCTTCCTTTCATGATGGCCGTCACATTCACAGGTAAAGCCACACAAGCATCCTAAGTGGAATGTAGCAGATGGGAACCTTAAAGAAGGGTGTCACGACAAATCCCTCTCCCTCCTGCTCCCAGCAGACTCAAGTATTCCCTCTGCCTCAGACAAGTAGGGTCATGATCCTAACAGGGTCGGTAAAGTATTTAGGTCAAATGAAGGTGGTGTGGAGAGAGGACAGAGACGGCCCAGAATAACACCGGGAGGCAGATGTTCTCTCTCTCCCGCCTGTTAGACCCAGCAGGCCTGTTATTTACACACACGTCATTTCCCAGGGCTGACTGGTGAGTATAAGATAACCCAGTGCATGGCCTTGCTGTTAGACCCCGAACATCACCATCTCTCATGTGTCCCTCTCTCTGCTCCCACCCCCTCTTTGTCCCCAAAGGTGTTGATGAGTTCAGACAGACCCCGGGATCTATCTTAAGGACACGTTGCCACCATGCATGGGTGGCGATCACACCGTGCTCTCTGTCTAGCGCTGACTTTCTGTTGAGTCATATGAGCATTTGCTGTTCATTAGAAGCACACAGCTGTTCGCTTTTACACCTCACCTCCTGCAGGCTGCTGCCTTTACTCACAGTCTTGACTGAGTCACACGGACAGCACTGTAAGCCAATACAAACGCAGTGGGTAGGAGTACTTCCAGGGCCAGGAGCATCTGGAAATACACTTCGGTATAAATATAGATATTGTTGGAATTCAAGGTCAGAGTTCAACAGTCCAACGCTGACATGGTGGGTCTGATAGGAAATGGTGTGCTTGTATACGGCTTTTTTTTTTAATTCCCAAATGTTTTCCCATTGGGAATGAACAAGTACACACCTATTGACTGTCCTTCTGCTGGACGACAATTACGATTCTGTTGGACCGACGATTAAAGATGAACATCATGTCCACTGATTGGTGGGTTCTTGGGAAATGTTTTGAAGTGTGCCAACATCCACTTCACAGCCTGGAATGGTGGAGTTCTCCACATATTCCAGAATTGTTGTTGCGGTTTTTCCATTGTCATATGTAAATGCTATGGGTGCACATATTAATGACATGGTTATGTAACAGTTTAAAATCCTCTTTTGCACATGCAGGATTTGAATTTGAAGGAGGAGGAACAGTGTTTGAGGTATGTCAGTTTATTCTACTGTCACAATGTAAATACAGTCTTACATTCTATGGCACCTTGAAACCCTTGTAGCTGAGTCTAGATGCACACCACAAGCACCACGCTAATGTTTGTCTACTTCTGCAACATCATTAAACTAACTAACCAGCTGCTGGTTTTTACATTTCACCTCTAGGTAAGTGCATCCGCCAAACACCTACATGTAATAAGAGAAGACATTCGACTATTCTCCGGAGCTACTACCTCCCATTCTAGAAATACAACATAGACCAGCATAGCAAGTCACCAGCAAAACCACCATATGGTTTGGAGGCTGGTATGCTGCTAAACCAGCCCAGGGTTCATCCTGGTCTGGGCAGGTTTCTTTGGCAGTGGGGTTAAAAGCGAACACTAGCACTTCACATGCAAGGGTGGCTGGTGTGCTGTTTAGCTAACTGACCTCTACGCAGTAACCAACACTGACAGTCACCACAATGCCAGGATGCAACATGCTTGTGCTGCTGAGTTATCAAGTTATCTGTTTAGGTAACTGACCTCTAAACATTTAACCAACACTGACAGGACCAACAATGCCTGGCTGCAATGTGTGTGTTATGCGATTCCAGGTGTCGTTTGAATTTTCGAATCAGTGCAGGTGAAAATTAAACCTGCAGATGGAAAGGAAGCCTACTTCCTGAACTGAACCTGAGCTGCAGTGGTTTACAGTCATACTCAAGTGGCTGCTACTTGTAGAGGAAAGAAAAGCAGTAATGCAACACTGACATCTTCTGGTGACGGAGTGTTATTACAGACTGGATGCATGCGACTGTTGGTGTGGAGCTGTAACCCAGAAGTCTTCTAGAATTCACACTCTTGTTCTCCCTGTGAGCTACTGCACATTTTGACACAAGTGGTTTCAGTGGATGCTTTCACTCCTCATGTTCCTTACTTGTTTACGGAGCTTAATACTACTACTACTACTACTACTACTACTAATAATAATAATAAAAATATATTTTTTTTATTTGATGAGTGTCTTTCAGGACACTCAAGGACACAGCACATTAAAGATAAAAATAAAAATTACATAAACAAACATGCAATGCACATCATTTAAAAACCTAAATTCAGATTCCCCCAAAACCAGCTGGGAAAAAAGGGTTTTAAGATTAACCAGCTTTAAACATTGTCACGGATGAACAGCACCCAACTCCTAAGAGAGACTGTAACACAGCAACACTGAATGCCTTATCACCAACAGTATGCAGCCTTAAATGCGAGTCTGAGGAGCAGAGAGTGTGTGCTGTAGAGTATGGCTGAAGCAGACTACCAAGGAAGAAGGGGAAAGGCCATACAAAGCAAACAACATAATTAACTAGAGTACCGCCGCTGTCCAAAGAAAAACGGGTATCTCCAAAATGGCAACTTTATAGGAGAGGCCAAAAACCTCATTTAATCTGAATGGAAGTCAGTGGAACCAGACGTCTTTCCAAGCCGTTTTGGGCCATTCCTGTTGCTCATGAAATTTTCACACAGTGTAAACAGCAGCACATGTGATCATGTGACCAGCGAACGAATACAAAGGGGCAAATCCAAGAGAGTAGTCAGAACAAACGAAAGGAGAGTCGAGAACCAAAGAGGCAAAAACAGCCAAGCAACCATGACAAGTGGATAAGAGAGAGAGAGAGAGAGAGAGAGAGAGAGAGAGAGAGAGAGAGAGAGAGAGAGAATGAATCAGAGACCAAACGGGGTACGGACCAGAGAATACAGCAAAAAGTTTCAAACAGGAGTTTGTGAGGGGTTTAAATCCAGTGAGGGTGAATGAGCAGCAGGTGTGTGTAAGTTAGAATTCAGGGGAGGCAGACCGAGAGAATGAAGTGTGACTGGGTGTGACCCGGAGGCGTGACAAACTCACTTTACACCATGTCTGGTATCCATTGCATTGCATTGGAAACTCATCCCTTTCCCTTTGCCATTGGACTGTGGGACAATAGTGCCCATCATTGCCACACTCAAGTCCAGGACTCAAAAACGTACTTTCCTACTTAACTTTGACATTCGTAACTGTACCACATACTACACAGTTAGTATTAAGCATTAAGTGCGCAACTGGGACACACCCTTAAATTTACAGAATCCAAAATGACTTGTGAAAAAAACTTTGCTGTCCACTCAGCAAATGTATCCTTAGTCAGTACACACAGCCTTGAGTTTGTGGAGACAAGTGGAGAAATCTATCCTTCCAGGCTGTGGATGTAAAGTCTGCACTTTTCATTCCATTAACAGCGGTCTGATGGTTATTCACCAGCTTCTTAATCTAATGTTCTGCTCCACCTTAAACGCTGTAGCTTGTACATGCACCAGAATGTAACTGCTGCACTGTTTAAGGTGGAACAAACAATTCTCGAAACAACCTGGAGAACAGGAAGCACAACTCCAGCTCCATCATCTTTGACAGGATCCTGAATGACTTTAATCCAGAGTTGTTCGTTTGCTCTCCACGTTTCACTCCAGACAGTCTATTAACTCTTCTACAATATGGAGCAGCTTAGCTCCGCATTTAAGCCTGGGGAGATGGAGAAGAGGAGCAGCTCCACCTTTATTAGCATCACAACCCCAACAGCAGCCTGTAAGTAGCAGCCATGCTGTGTGACTGTATCCGTGTTTGCTGGTTGAAGCAGATCATCTTAAACTGGAAGCTTCATAGTGAGGACCAGCTTTGATCTACTGTGTGTTGATGTCCAGATGGAAAGCCAGTAGCTAGTCTAGCTAACTAGCATAGCTAACTAAACAGTATGGGGACTAAGCTTATTTACACAGAAGCTCCTTTTATGTAGTCTAAGCTGTGTCTATGCTGCACTGTAAAACAGCCAATCAGAGCAAAGCTCATCAGATTATTCATGAGCTCAACTGCTGGTTTCATTCTAGGACCAGATCATAGGGTGTCAATGGGGGTGTCATAAAAGCATATCTGCCCATTTTTAACCCCGGCCAATATCACATACCTCCCATAGAACAATTTAAGATGCTGTATAAATGCATTCTATGGTACCTATACAGTAAGTGGTGTGAGCTGAAACACTGAAGATGTAGACAAGTGTCACTTCCTGCCTTGTCCTGCTGATGTTTGTCTGTCTTCTCTGGCTTTCTGTTTCTGTCTTGTCCTGATCCATGTGCTACTTATTTTGGTTTTGGCTCCTCCTTCTCTGTCCCCTTGTCAATCCCCTCACCTGTCCTTGGTTTGTAGCTCCGCCCCATCCCAGGTGTTCCTTGTTAGTCTTTGTTCTCTTATACTCCCTGTGGTCCCCTGTGTTCTGGCATGGTGTTTTGTCTCCCTGCTGGTGTTTTGTCTCCCTGCTGGTTGTTTTTGTTACCCGGTTCAGTGTTTCTGGTTTCTTTGGTTTTGTTTAGTCTGATTTGTTCTGTTTATTAAAATCCTTGCACTTGCATCCTGCCTCCCTGTCCTGTCCCTACGCAACGACAAGTGCATAATGAGCTAAATATGAAGGGCTGTTCTTCAGATGCTACTAGCATAGAGGTATCATTTAAGGATAAGTAAATATCCATCAGAATTATATTGAAGTACATGTAATTGAATAACACTGTTTATCTCTGTTTGTGTTTGTGTGTGTGTGTGTGTGTGTGTGTGTGTGTGTGTGTGTGTGTACACGTGCACAGAGTTCAAGGGATGCCTCCAAACTCTTCGTAGCAGAATCATCCATTAAGGCTTTTTAAATGTCATTATCTTTGAGATCAGGTCAGAGATGTTTTTTAATATTACACGGCAGGAACTCATAAATGACAATGATGTAATCCACGTCTCTCGCCATGGAAACCAGGGCTGAAGGTTTTCTCATATTGTCTGACTGCCCTCGGATATTTGTCAGGTCACCAAAGAGAAAATGGCTGAGCCAGACTGAAACACTGAACTAACTCTCTCCACTGGCTGAGGGGTGATGGCCATCTGAACCCTGCTCTTTGTGAGCACGTCCCGCATGGCTCATCCCAAAAAGACCACACAACAGTATTGAATTAACAGATCGGAGAAAATCGAATGTACCGAGTTCTCCCTTACCCAAACACAGGCCTTCAGCCAGGAAGTGTCTGGGGTACAAGTAGTTCTGTCCTGGAGCTACGAGGTTCAATGTACACGGAAAGGAAGTGCCCACATCAGAGAGGCGTTTACTATCTGAAGTATGTCTGCTGATATTGAGCAAAAAACACTCTTGAAAAACTTTGTGGGTAGTGTGTCGAGACTGCAGGTGCGTGATTTAAGATGACTCACTGTATCGATTAACATTCCCTCATTAATAGGACTAAACTGACACATGCTAGCCATGGTGTATCATGGTGATGGAGAGCACACAGGCTCACTGGTAGATAGAGATGTACTAATAGCTTCTCTGATATTTTGAATTTTAATGTTAAAGCTCGCAAACTCATTACACCGATCAGTTGAAGCTCAGGGGCCATGTTAGGTGACTTTGCAAGCTTGTTGACGACAGTGAGGAGTACTCTGCTGTTGTTCATTTTGTTGGTAACGGTGGAGAAGAAGGATCGTCTCGCTTTGCACATCGTTGTATTATAATGACGCAGCCGCTCTTTAAAGATTTCTTTATGAATGTGGAGCTTAGCTTTACGCCATCTGCGCTCGGCCCTCCTACATTCTTTCTGTTGTAGCTGAACTGGTATAGCATGACTCCAGGGAGTTTTCTCTCAGCCTGACAGTTTTAACTTTAACCGGTGCAACCTCATTCATAACATTAACCATTTTTGAGTTGAAGCTATTTAGCAGAGCATCAACAGAATCAGATGGGTTAACTGGAACAGAGCACACTCTGCTGATGAAAAGTGAAGCTGTGGAGTAATTTATAAACCTTCTCTTTTTCCTAATGCTGTCTTCATGTTCACATTTCAAAGAAAACACAATAACGGTCTGACAGAGCCACATCTTTAACGGTGGCTGATGTGTCGAGACCCTTTGAGATAACCACATCCAGAGTGGGGCCATGAGTCGGGGTGCTACCAGTTAGGTGCTGATGAAGTCCCAAGGATTCAAATATGCCACAGATGTCTTTTGCAAAATTGTCATTGGGATTGTCAATATGCATGTTAAAATCACCAGCAATGACAAAATGATCGAACTCTGTAGACAGCATATCTGTAAATTCGTCAGTAAAATTAGGATTGTATTTTGGAGGCCTGTAGACAATTACTAAATGTATTCTTGGTGCCCCTTTCAAAACCACTCTGGGGACCTTTGAGCACTATGCGCCTCAGCATCCGCTGACCCTGCTCTGCCATTTTACGTGGCCCACTATTCATGGCTGAGTTGCTGTCGTTCCCAAACACTTCCACTTTGTTATAATCTCACTGACAGTGGACTGTGGAATATTTAGTAGTGAGGAGATTTCATGACTGGACTTATTGCACAGGTGGCATCCTATCACGGTACAATGTTGGAATTCACTGGGCTCCTGAGAGCGACCCATTCTCTGCAGTCTGCAGGCCTAGCTTCTTGGTTTTATACACCTGTGGTCATGAAAGTTTTTGGAACACCTGAATTCAATTCGAGATTCAAGCACAGCTCATCTTGACCCACCATCTTTCCTCTAGGTATGAGCACTGGTTTGGAATTGCTAGTTAATGGACGTCTCCTGTGTTTAACTCTGTATTGTTCTTTCTAGGTATCAGCACTGGCCCTTGTTCGGGCAGCGTCTGCGCTCAAGAAGAGTTTGGACTGTAGCCTATTTGTACTAGCTATTAAACGTTCTCTGACTGAACACTAAGCACGGTTGTAAGTCACCTTGATAAGAGCGCCTGCTAAATGCCATTGATGTTAATGATGTAATGTGAACACAATCCCTGCAGCAGCAGATGAGCTATCGCCTCTGACTGTACATCTACAAGGTGGACCAGCGAGGTAGGAGTGTCTAATAGAGTGGACAGTGAGTGGACCCAGTGTCTAAACACTCCAGCAGCGCTGCTGTATCTGATCCACTCACACCAGCACCACACACACTAACACACCACCACCACCATGTCAGTGTCACTGCAATGCTGAGAATGATCCACAACCCACATCATACCTGCTCTGTGGTGGTCCTGTGGGGGTCCTGACCATTGAAGAACAGGGTAATACAGTATACAGAGAAACAGATGGACTACAGTCTGTACCTGTAGAACTACAAAGTGCTCCTGTATGGTCAGTGGAGCTGATAAAATGGACAGTAGATACAAGGAGGTGCTTGTATGGCTAATAGGTATATGTCAAACTTAATTGCAATTATGTTTAAAATGTGACATATGTTTACATAAACATATTCTCATTACCATCATCATCTTCACCACTTTCCTCTTGGGTTACATAAATATACAGTACTTCCTTTGCATACTAGATAGGCGTGAACCTTCAGAGACCCACCACGTCTTGGCTGACAGACTACATCTGGGGTAAAGGGAAACTTGTGTAACTTTGATTTCCTGCCAGACTATCACTTTAAGTGTCAGTTAGCGCTAGTGTGGATTTGGCTCCTCCGCATCTCCACAGTGGCGCCTGTAATTGGGATCCCATCCGGCCAAACATCAGCTCCGATATGAAAGACTCACAGCGAGGGGGCCGAGACAACAGACAATCTATCAGCCAGATCTGCATGTAAATGCGAAAGGACGCCATGGCGGACCCATGAATAAATTCATGTTGGTAGCCAAACATCTGCCAGTACACACCCACTCCCACCCCTTTTACATACCCAATTAAAGAGAAGGGCAGCTCCCGCTGGCTCCCTAAGACCCCGTTTGGTTCTCCAGCTCCTGTTTCTGACCGCAACATGAATCTCAGATCAGAGAAGCCATCCTGAAATAAACAGCACATCCTTAGAGAGACAGCAAAACAACATTAAAGCGATAGTTGGACCAGAAACATCACATTTACACAGTGTTCCCCAAATACAGTACACCAGTCCAGTCACACACGGGGTCTGCTTTGCCTCTTTAGTTTTACGCTGGAGCTACAAGGCTAGCTAGCCCTGGGCAAACTGCAGGCCTGAATCAAAGGGCTCCTGCCTGGTTTTAGGGCCCATATTCTACCCAACTAACTATCAGGGCACCCAACTCAAAGTCCACTTACAACATTTCTGTGTGTTTATGAACCAAAAACATTTGTACATCAGTGATTTAAACGCAAATAACAGGCACATTATATTCAACACTACATACCTGACAAGGCATATGTTGTGGTAGACATCATTATGGCATCTGGTTTGTGTCACAACAAAGAAATGGCTCAAAAAGCAAAAAGACTAAAAAAATAAAATTAAAATAAAAAAAAAATCTTTAAATGAAAAAGCCAACAGGATGTGGCCTCAATCCCTTCTGTAAAGACGCATGATCAGTTGGGAAAACAAAGTCTGTCCTCCTGAACAGCAGCAGTGGCAGTTAATATAATGGTCACCAGTAAACCCAATATGTATTGGGTTTTGATGCTGGTATTGATGAAAGTTGATATGCTGGCTACCAGTAAAACCAGTATGTGTTGTGTTTCGATACCGGTGTGCTGGTCAGCACCAAACCAGTAGATGTTGTGTGTTGATGCTGGTATGCTGGTCAGCACCAATGGAAGTTAATATACTGGTCACCAGTAAAACCAGTATGTGTTGGGTTTTGATGCTGGTATGCTGGTCAGCACCAATGGAAGTTAATATGCTGGTCACCAGTAAAACCAGTATATGTTGTGTTGTGGGTGCTGATATGCTGGTCACCACCAATGGAAGTTAATATACTGGTCACCAGTAAAACCAGTATGTGTTGGATTTTGATGCTGGTATGCTGGTCACCAGTAAAACCAGTAGATGTTGTGTGTTGATGCTGATATGCTGGTCACCACCAATGGAAGTTAATATACTGGTCACCAGTAAAACCAGTATGCGTTGGGTTTTGATGCTGGTATACTGGTCACCAGTAAAACCAGTAGATGTTGTGTGTTGATGCTGGTCAACACCAATGGAAGTTAATATGCTGGTCACCAGTAAAACCAGTATGTGTTGGGTTTTGATGCTGGTGTGCTGGTCAGCACCAAACCAGTATATGTTGTGTTGTGGGTGCTGATATGCTGGTCACCACCAATGGAAGTTAATATGCTGGTCACCAATAAAACCAGTATGTGTTGGGTTTTGATGCTGCTATGCTGGTCACCCGCATGACCATGCCAGGTGACCAGCTTTTCAGTAGGAAAGTCAACCCTCACTGGCTGATCTGCATCCTCCCTCTTGTCTCCCCTGTATCCTTGTTTATCTCACGCCTCCTTTTTATCTAATATTATTTCTCCTCAGTCGTTTTAGGAGAAAGTCTCTTGAGTTGTCACAAAGCAACACTTCAGCAAGACAGATTTCCTCTGGGTGGCCACAAATTGGGCAAACAGTAAAACTCGGTAGGCTACTTCTTCATTTTGGAAACGTGAAAGGAGCTTGGAGAGTTTTACTCCCTCATTCAGCAGCTGGAACTTAATGAGAGCGTTCGCATGTGAATGTCTGTAACTCAGTTTGAGGCCAATCTGAGCTGCTTTTGGAGACGCCAACAACGTCCGTGACAAAGCAGAAGACAAACTGATCATCTGGAGCTTGTAAAAAAGTTCCAGTAGCAGAGACACAACCGATCCGTCATCTTGGTTGTTGCTACGGCAACACCAAAAACCACCGGGACATTCTCAGTGGGTTTACGTCACCTCTAAATGTTTGGAAAGACCTAATGCCGGAAAATCGCGTTTGCCATGCTAGGTATTATGAGGTGTCACACACAGGTACACCCTGTCCATCTCTTCCTCTGTATATTGTATTACCCTGTTCATCAATGGTCAGGACCCCAACAGGACCACCACAGAGCAGGTATGATGTGGGTGGTGGATCATTCTCAGCAATGCAGTGACACTGACATGGTGGTGGTGTGTTAGTGTGGGTGGTGCTGGTGTGAGTGGATCAGACACAGCAGTGCTGCTGGAGTGTTTAGACACTGTGTCCACTCACTGTCCACTCTATTAGACACTCCTACCCTGCTGCTCCACCTTGTAGACGACAATAGCTCATCTCCTGCTGCACAGTGCAGTGTTGGTCATCCTCTAGCCCTTTATCAATAGTCACAGCACTCTGCCCACAAGACACTGCCCACAGGACGCTTACCACAGGAAGCTGACTATACTTTGTTGACCATAGGACGTTGACCATAGGATGGCGGCTTCATTGGGACAAAACTCATCAGACAAAAAAGTCACCTGTGACTGAATATACCTAATTCAATTTGGCATGTCCTGGACAAGTTTCTGGATGTAGGCCACATCAATGTTCCAGATTGGGCCAGGTTTGGGGGATGCCTTCCCTGGCCCAATTCCAAGGAGAATTTGCTGTAGACTGGGATTATTGCCACTGCTGGTAGACCTTTATGACCATACGCTTCCATACTTCTGTCTTTGGCACGCCCAAATGCAGTCACTCCTTTCAGCCAGTCATTAACATCTGCTTTGGAGCCATTTGCCACACATGGAACGAGACATTCCATGCACTGTACCCCCTCTACTCAATCTGCGAATCCCATCACTCACACCCCGGAGGTATCTATGAAGTTACTACCACCTTAAACATACAAGGTGACTCATTATTGGTCTGGTGAGCTTATTTTGGCAGCGTACGTTCCATGTATGGAATGGCGCATGTCAGAACGTTAACACTACGTACATACAAACTCATTTCCAGTAGGCTCACATATGTGGTCTATACAAACCCTGCTTCACCATCCCAACAAACATTACAGTAAGACTAGTTTGTTTCGGCAGTCTGTGGTGGCAGGCCTAATTAGTTTTTAATATATCAGTGGTGTTCAGCTCCAGTGCAGTGGACCTTCACTGCACAGTTTCCCATCTTGCCTGCACCTGAGCCACATCATTAGCTAATGATGGTTTAGTGTTTGCCCTGCTCAACAAACCCCATTCAACTCATCAGCCCATTAGAAACGAGGGTGGAACAGCAGGGAAAATGCTAAACTAGCACTTCCCTCTTCTAATCCTTCAGTCCACCTGCACTGCGCAGTATGCTATTTTCCCTCATTAGCTAATGATCAAGTCCTTCTGGAGTTGAGTTAGACCTGAAGGTGTCCACTACAGGTGAACTCCAGGACTGGAGCTGGGGAATACTGGTCTAAATACTCCACTGTGTTGCTAGGGATAGGCTGCGTTGATTCAGGGCATGTGTTTTAGAGCCAGAGGTGGGTAGTATCTAGTTCCACTTATGCTGCTCCAGGATATTTACTGTTCTGGTCCTTTTCTAGAGTTTAATATCACTTACTGGTTTGGAAATATACTCATCGTCAAAAGAATAGTTGCACCCGGAAGGAATCAGTAGATGATTTAAGCTTTCTGCTCTGTAGACATAAGCAAGAACGGGCTTTATAGCTGTGCCTGACGGACCCAACAGCCACAATTGCAGACAGTCGGCAAACAGTGATGCTCTCCATGAGTCATCCTGTAGGTGCCAGGACGCAGTAAGATGCAGGACTACATGGATGCAGACTACATGCTATGATGACTGAACTTAACACTATGTGAACATCACTGAAGACTGCACTGCAGTGGTGTCGTGCCAGACTGTCATGGAGTGACTCTGAATGGCAGCAGGTCATCTTCAGTGACGAGTCACGCTTTTGTCTTGGTGGAGACGCCCAACGAATCCGTGTGTGGAGGTACCATGTACGATTTGTTGTCACATGCATGAAAGCCTGGTGGCACTCCACCTCCACCAAAAATCTCCAGGAACTGTGTGAGAATATTGAAGCTGCATGGGATGGATTATCACAGGACACCATTAGGAACCTCTACAGCTCCATACCGAGACGTCTGGTATGCTGCGTTAGCCTGACGCCATACTGAGAGACAGACTTCTGTATGTGTAGCTCAATAAATATTGATCATATCAGTCTAAATGTATCATCAGTTACTGTTCTTGGTAACCTTTATCTTCCTTCCCAACAGCACCGCAACCCCACACCTCCTTCTGGGTGCAGCTATGCTTTTAATAATGCATGTATTTACAGTGGTGGTGATAGGGACTGGGGGTCTACAAAGCAGGATATCTTAGTTAGCCATTTGGCCTAAGACCAAAGATGATGACAAGAGGTGTGTGGTTAGAAGTGACTTGCCTGCTTCCCAGTTTACTCCCAATGTTTGAGCAGTATTTCCCACTTCTTCTTTTTCTTCACTGACACTACAATACTTTTATTGGAGGATGTGTTAAGGCTATGTCACCTTTCGAACACTGAACACAGCAGGGAATAAGCAGTCTTCTGAAAGGACTAAGTGCTTTTAACAACAGTCTTGCTCTAGACAGGCTGTTACACTTCATTCTTATTATAACGTACTGTGGTGTTCCAGCTCTGGCTCACAGACTGGAGGCATTGCCCTTCAGAGCAGCCACGCTTGGAGGCTCCTGGGAGGTTGGTGCCCTCTGGTAAAAACAGGAAACTGGCTAACTCGGTCATGGATGCATAGGAGGTGTAGGAGCCTTCTATAAGAACGCCAGACACATGGTAAAAATAAAACCAATTTAAACCTATATATGTATATATGCATCTGTTTACTGGTCTGTGTTATGCTGGGCTGTGGGGGCAGTGGTGCAATGTCGGTGCCTACCGTCAAGGGGGAGTCGCATGACCTGCATGCTGTCCCAGCTGTTTAGCAGGCTTGGGCGGTGGTTTCCACTGCTTCTGTGTTCAATAAAGGCCTGGCGATTAAATGCGTGATGCTTCCTGTGTTTCCTTCTTTGCCTCCTCCACCCTGACCTATGAAATGCAGAGGGGTATTTTACAAAGCAGGAGTAGGAGTCCTTAGTTTGTCCAAGGGACATTCCTACTGGACAGTTCTCATCTTTGGGCTTCATGTATCTATTCGGCTAACTGAGAAATCCTGCTCTGTAGAACAGTCCCGTCCCCCCCAGGTGAGCTGAACGGCATGAGTGAACAGCAGGTGGCACTGTTGGCTCACTGTTCCCTGAGCTGTTTCTACGAAGTGGGTCTTAACGCTATTGACACTCACGTACAGGTATACATAGACTGCCAAAAGTGTCACATTCTTAATAGTGTTTTCTTTTTATTTCATCTTTGGCATTTACTCTGAGAGCACATGGAAAACACGACGCACCATTAATATGCATGTTTGCTGTGAGCCACAAAAAATGCCAGCCAAATGTCAGCCAAAATAAACAAGTGGGTTTTTTTTCTGTCATGCTGGCAATACTGGAAATTCATCCTGAAGTGTTTGTAGAAGTGATTGCTGGAGTGATTGCAGGGGTGGGTAGTACCCGGCTACATTTACTCAAGCAAGTAGATGTACTTCAGTGGGATGTGTGCTCTGCTAAGTATTTGCTAATACTAATACTCACTTCCGCTGTAGTATGAGCGTAAGGAAAGCCAATCAGCCGATCATATAGAGACTCTAGTCTATATTGTATTTGTGTTTCCTTTTATTATGCCTTGCTGCTGATAACCTCTGCACTGCTTTGTGATTGGTCATGGCTCGTGCATTTTATTTTAGACCAAGTTGATGACATGCAAACACAGAAACTTTAGCTCCTGTGCTGAGTGATAGATGCTGGATTCACTAAGAGTTGCCACTGCAGGTGAGGTGTTCCATAAAGCAGGATTTCTCTATTAGCCTAAAGCCCAAAGTCAAGCCTGCCTATAGAAAAAGAGCTGAGGGACATTCTGATTGGGCAGTCCTCATCTTCAGGCTTAAGTTATCTTATCTTAAGTTAACTGAGAAATCTTGCTTTGTGGAGCATCCTCCAGATCTATATGCTACTCAGCACTTAAGTGGTACACTGATCTGATATGCTTAATTACTCAGTAATTAAGTAGTTTACTGATCAGATACATTTAAGGTACTCGATACATAAGCAGTTCACTGATCTGATACTTTTAATTACTCAGTATGTAAGTAGTTCACTGATCTGATACTTTTAGGTTACTCAATGTGTAGGTAGTTTACTAATCTAATATTTTAGGTTACTCAATACTTTAGTAGTTTACTGAACTGATACTTTTCAAGTTACTCAGTGTGTTGGTAGTTTAATGATCTGATACTTTAAGGTTACTCGGTCCTTAAGTAGTTATCTGATCTGATACTTTTGAGTTACTCAGTCCTTAAGTAGTTATCTGATCTGATACTTTTGAGTTACTCAGTACTTAAGAAGTTTACTGATCTGATACTTCAGGTTACTCAGTACTTAAGTAGTTAACTGTTCTGATACTTTTAATTACTCAGTGCATAGGCAGTTTACTACTAAAACTTGGTTTACTACTAATCTCATCCTTTTGATTATTTAGTTCATAGGTAGTTTACTGATCAGATACTTTTAGGTTATTTAGTACTTAAGTAGTTAACTGGTCTGATACATTTGAGTTACTCAGTACTTAAGTAGTTTACTGATCAGATAAATTTATGGTACTCAGTACATAAGCAGCTCACTGATCTGATACTTTTAATTACTCAGTACATAAGTAGTTTACTGATCTGATACTTTTAAATTACTCAATGTGCAGGTAGTTTACTGATCTAATATTTTAGGTTACTCAGTACTTTAGTAGTTATCTGATCTAATACTTTTGAGTTACTCAGTACTTAAGTAGTTTACTGATCTGATACTTTTAAATTACTCAGTGTGTTGGTAGTTTACTGATCTGATATTTCAGGTTACTCAGTACTTTAGTAGTTATCTGGTCTGATACTTTTAGGTTACTCAATACTTAAGTAGTCATCTGGTACTTTTTGAGTTACTCAGTACTTAAGAAGTTTACTGACCTGATATTTTTGTACTTTGTTACTCAAGCCATCTTTGGCTCAGCATGGCTCAGTATTTGACCCATGTATCAGCGTATATCTGAGACAGGCTGCTCTACCCTCCTCTTGAGTAACTGGCACATGACCTGCCTACGGGAGAAAGAATGAATGGAGGGCTGAATGGCAGCTGGCTGTACTGTAAAAGCGCAGGCTATGTTTCATAGTGTATTGGGGGATCAGTAGTTGCAGCTTACTGCGTCTCTCTGGCGGGCGTGCAGTTCATTTCTACACATGCATATTTGTTTATCCCCCCGTTTTCTTCCTCCAGCACCTTCGCTTGCTGTGGGAGTGTAGCAGTGGCGGCGGCGTGGGCTCGTCCTGCTGCTCCTCCTCCTCGATGCATTGAATGAAAATATTTTTGGTGTCGTATGAAAATATATGCTGACGTACCAGATCATGTGGGCTTCTTCGTCGCAGATCTCCCATGCACAGCCACTCGCTTTTTTATTTTTTCCCCCCTCTTACGCTCGTCTTTAGGATCCGCCACACAATCTTTAGGATTACTGGTGTTGGTTTATGGGGCGCCGCTGCCACCGCCGCTGCTGCTCCTTCTCCTTCTCCTGTCTTGAAAAGCGCCGATTTTGTGCGAAGGGGGCGAGAAAAAGATTTGTTGCTGCTGTCTCAAGCTTTCCAGCAAAGCAACAGACTCTCTTTTTTAGGCAGGTAAGGATTCAATTCATATCTGTTTATGTTTTCCCTCTGTCGTTCGGTGAGGAGCTGAAGTTGAGCTCAGTTCAGCAGCTCAGCCGCCCGGTTTCACTTCAGTAATAACAGGGTTGTGTTTTGGTGTTTTCCCATCATGTATATTCACTTTACCAGTTTACCGACCACTTTAACCCTCTTGCTCGACGTGTGTGGGGGAGTGTCTCCCGTTCCAGGCTCAAAATAACACTTCTCACAGCTGCGAAAATAAACTTTAAACCGGTTTGTAGGTGTGTAGCTATGTGTAAGAGGAGGAGTGGGGGCGCACGGGCTGGCTGGCTGGCTAGTTAGCTAGCCGGCTAACGCAGCGCTAGCACTATCGCACAGTTGTCATGGCATTCGGTTAGCTGTGCGCGCTAGCTAGCCAGCTAGCCGTCTTATTTTTAGACCGACCGTCCGCCAGATTTCGCCTCTAAAGCTTTATTTCCCGGGGCTCAACGGCGTCGACCCGGCTGTGTTTACCTGGTGACACCTTCCTAAAGACTTTCACGGTGTTGTCATGTCGTGCTGTTTAAGAAAAGGCCCTCAGAAAGTGGTAGTTTGGCAGTCTTCTAGGACTAGCTGGCGGCTAATGGCAGTATCATCACCCATACCGACTAGCTTTACTACTACGTTACCTGAAGTGTCCTTAAACTTGGCCGGGTGGACAAGAGGCGAGGCGCTGTGTAGCACGACTTTAAAGCAGAATTCGGCTTATTTTAATAGAATAATTAAATGGTTAAAATGTAAACAAACTCGTTCCGAGTAGTTTGGTCGGGAATATTACATACTAGCTACAGAAACTTGCAGAAACTTCAGATTTGGACACGGTTTGGGTGATGGGAACCAGGCGTCCGGCTCCTCCATAGACAGTTATGATCTGAAATGTTTGGATATGTGCTTCCTGCTGTATTACGTATGAATTTATGATAGTTTTGTCAGGAAGTTTTAGTTTAAACAACATTAATTAATTAATTTGTGGCGACAGGACACAAATGTGGACAAAATAGTCCCCAAAGAAAACTTTTTTTTAACCACCTGTTTTTACCACCATCATCATCGTTGTCATAACCATCAACAATATTACGTATCTTCCAATGCGTCCAATGAAAAACACATATCTCCATTTGTGTCAGTTTTGACTTTTATCCATCATTTGAATACAGCAGCTGGCATTTACATTGCATGTACGTTTCAGGATGATTGGACCAACAGAACAGGACCCAAATCACTTGTTGAAAAAAAGAGAAAAGGAAATGAAATCAGATTTTTTGCTCTCTCCAGTAAATTTGCCATTTTGTTTTTCTATGGGCAGCGACGACATGTAAGCTCATAAAGACACATCCAGTCTCACTAGTCACTTGGATAGTGCTGTAGACATGGTGGCGACGCCTGGTTCCCATCATTCCCATTGTCTGGACGTATCTCTGCATTGAACTATCTCCCGGCAAACCACTCGGAATGACTGCCAATGACTAAATTGTTCTGAAATTCGGGAAAAAGGCTGGAATTGCTCGTTTAAGGCGTGTGGGTTTCGTGGTTTTCTGCCACGTTTATGTCACTTACTCTGGCATTGAGTTGGAAAGTGCTTTATGCCATCCATCCATCACTCCCTCCCTCCTCCATTCCCTCCCTCCTGGTGCTTTTGAATCTGCTTCATGTCAGTTTGGTATGAGAATACAATCTTCACATTTTACAGTTATAATAAAGCTTTCGACATTTACAACCCAATAATCCTCCACCGTCTTGCAGTGCCCAGCACTTGACCGGCTGACCTGTTTCATTGGCCTTCAAACCATCACGGCTCCGTACCTGCCCACTGCGCTGTGTGATTTTGCGCGGAAGACCAGGAGGCAGGCCGTTTTAAATGCTGTGAAATGATTTGTAATAGTGAGCGGGAAGGTTCATTTTCTATCTGCCAGTTAATGAATTCGGTTGCTTGGGTGTTCTTCTGCCGAATTCAAGTGCCCTTCAGTTTGCCACTTGACCGAAATGTCACAAGTTGAGCGGTTATTTCCTTTCTAAGTGGCAAATAATGTTTCCTGTTTCAGCAAAATGGCGGTCGTTCCCGTCTTTCACTCCTGCACACGATGTACGGTGATGAAAAACTGGGCAACCGCTGTCATGTAGCCTCCTAGTGAATGATTAGTTGAATGAAGAGATGAAAGCCAGCCATTATATGCCAAGATTTCCTTGTGGTTCAGTCATCCATGGCAGACTGAAGTGGACGATGAGTCGTTGTCGATTTTTGTTTCCGAATAGTTGATTATTTGCAACCAATAATCGATTATTCGGATAATGACCCCAAACAACTCAGTTTTAACTTTTAGTTTTAGGTTGTTTTATGTATTTGCTAACTAACAATGACAGCAATAAGTCAAAGATAAAGACCATATTCAAAAATTCACTGTTTTAATTAACTTTTCATTGCTAATACAGATAAAGACAGATAAATAAAACTCTGATATCTTTATCAAAATTTAAAAGCAAGGATCTACATATTAGCAGCAATAAAGTTCAATAAAATATTAATCCAAATTAAAATTGCAGATTTAAACAGTGCATTCTGCTTTCTGTCTACGCTCTATTGCAACTACAGTTACAGATCTTCTACAATGGAGCAAATGATGTCCCCAACTAATCGACTATCAAATTAGTTGCAAGCTAATTTGTTTATCAGTTGATTAATAGTTGCACTCCAATTCTGTGCAGGTTATTCCATTTCAGATTCCATTCACAATAAAGTTAAATAGGATTCCTCCACATTTGAGATGTAGACAGAGACTTGTTTGGTGTGGCACAACGGATAACACCACTTATCACTGAGCTACCACACCATGTGGGAGATTGGGGTTCGATTCCTGGTCTGGGTGACTATGCTGTACTATGCCAATAAGAGTTCTTGGGCAAGACTCCTAACACTACATTGGCCTACCTGTATTATGATTAACCTGGCAGGTCCCTCTGGATAAGAGCATCAGCTAAATTCTGTAAATTTATTATTTATTTATTATTAAGTTTTAATAGACATAATAGAATCTTTAGAGACACGTATAAAACATGTGTTATAATAAAAACCAACAACAGTAATAATCAACTTACAACCACAATGATTTCTATATCAGTATTTTACAAACTGCGCTGCAGTAAATCCAGTTAATCCAGGCCTCATAAAGCTCACTTTGAAACACTAGTCTGTTTCTACGTACGGGTGATATCTACCTTATGCTCAGAAAATCACGCTGATCATTTATGACTGTAATGATCAAGGATCAACATATCGGCCACCACTTTTGAGTGAGTCAGAGCGATTGCATACAAATTGTTTAATTGTAGAGAAAATTTACCGACCCTGATTTCTTTACAGTAGTGGTGATAGAAACAAGGGCTCTCCATGTCTTCAACACAAAGGTAGCCTGTTTATTTAAACCACCAGTGAACCTGCATGTGTCTTCTGTTAGGGTTAAGTAGGCAGAAATCTGAAATGATACGTTTTCTTCTGGGACTGTTTTGCCTTGCAGTGCTCTCTATGTAGCCCTCCACCATGACTGGGCTTAAACATATGGGTTCAAAAACACTAAGCCAGGACGTTATCACAAAGCTATCATAAAACAATATATCGGATATCAGACAGCGGAAATCAGAGGAAACCATTCCACGTAATGCCTTTCTGCAAGGGAACTTGGACGTCTGGCTCCTATCTCCACCACTGTGAACAGTTCTGACCTGGTACATTTCACACCGGACCACTCTGAATGACTTTGTTTACATCCTAAGCTTTTAATTATATAGGATGCAGGAAATGGCGGAGTTCCCCTTTAAATTGCAGAGTATTCGTTTTAATTGGCGGGTATATCGTGTATACTGAAAGTGAAGCACATGGCAACCTGAATCCCGATTTTTTTTTTTTACCTGTGCTGGGAAAGGGCCTATAAACTTTATAGGCTCTCGTCTAAATGGGCTTTACTCACAGAATGCTTTTTACCAAGTTCGAAATGTGAGTCTGCCGCCCCGACAAAGGAATTTTATTGTGAGTGTTTGTGGAGAGAGAGAAGCATGTACTGTATCTTTGGCCTTCACTCGGACTGTAATATCGGCCCGTTTGATATTGATTTTGTTTTGTTTTGAGAAGTGTTGAGTGAGCTTTCCTTTGTGTTATTTGTATTGAAGCAGGTTTTTTCTTCTTTCTCTTTTTCTTTCTATCTTTCTTTCTTTCTTTCTTTCTTTCTGTCTTTCTTTTGTTTTTTTTGAAGGTTGAGGTGGGGGTTGTGTGTGTGGGGGGGTCAGATTTCTGTTCCAGCATGAAGAAGTGCATTCATCTGTATCTCGTTTGAATTGCCAGCTTGCATAATTCCGTTGTTTACATACTGCAGAGCTTTTCAGGAGGATTGTGCAAGTGAGGCCAAGCTGCCAGAAAGTGCAAGTCATGTGTAGCACATAAACTTTAGTTCTCCGAGAACTCCGAGCCGTTACAGAGCATGCCTGGTGGAGCAGGCCTACCAAACGCACTGGCCATGTTTTCCAGGCTTAGAATCATCAGGCTCCGGCCTGTACTTGGCATTGGGTGGTCCTGAAGCAATTAGTCAAGGGGTACCGCAGAGGTGGTGTACTCATAGTTTTGATTAAGAAGGTGCCGAATCCTGCCGGTGGACGTAAAATGGCAGGAGGGATAACCAAACGAATGGGCTGTTTGAAATCATTTGTTAATATTCGTGTAGCGTCTGTATTCATAAACCGTCTCCAAGTGGCCATGCTGATTTAGGATCAGATTCCTCCCTTCTTTGTGATTACTCTACCGACACTGGCTGATCCTAGATCAGAGCTCCTGCTGTGGGAAGCTGTGCGAGTGGGTCCTGGTCTTGGTGAAGTATGAAATGAAATGTTTACATGCCATGTGCTGTGACCTACATTTTAATCTAATGTGTAAATAGAATGGAAACACAGCCTTACTCATACAAACGGGTGCCCAGAAAGGTTCCCAGAAGGCGGGTTCTCTGCAGAACCTTCTGCTTCTTTTAGTGGTCTGTTTCATGGTAAGCATTTCCAAGTTTTTAAGAACCTCCACATTATGCTCAAGCCAGGTAAAGGTTTCCCTAGAACCCGTTCCTTTAGAGACTCTTTTGTTTTTTTATAAAGAGAATCTGTTTTCTTCTACTCTCTGAGATGGGCCTTCCTACCGTTATGCCCTTCGCATCTGGATTCATACAAACGATTATTGAGTTCTACGTCTCTCTGTTTGTTTATTTGTTTGTTCGTTGCTCCGTTGTCTTCTGCGTCTTCTTTATCTTCTTCTTCCCTCTTTCTCGCTATCTTTCTCTCCTTCCCTCCCTCTCCGGGGTGTGAGATATTTGCTGTACAGCACGCTGCCAGAATCGTAGTTTGGAGTTGCAGCCTGCCAACCAGAGAGAACATAGAGCCAGAACGCCTCCTCCAAAAATCTCTCACTCCGGTCAGGACGAAGCAGAGGCAGGCCGCCCCACCCTGCTCACAGGGGCTCCACATCTCATGGGTTTGCTTCAAATATGCCTACAGTGAAACCTTGTAGGTAAGCTTTGACCTAGGGAAATGGCACAACAAGTCATGGTAAACTTGATTACTCATTTTAAAAGCTTGATGACGAGTCTACCAACCGTCCTCAGTTGGCAGTGACGATTGATGGTGAAATTCTTGGGTGGAACCAAAAACTAAGATCTAACAACGGAATGGTTGGTCATCTTCTAACGCTAACCGTTGCACTGGTGGCACTATTACAAATTGGTTCCCCCGGTTGTTTATTTTATGGACCTTAGCAACTAGCTATGCTGGAATGTCTGTAAAACTGTAAGTGCGAGAAATTGCCTTTTTCCAAAAAGCATTCCTCTGTGTGTAAACACAATTGGCACAAAATGGCTCAAAAGCTCTCTACTCAGAGAACGACTGGCCTCACCTAGAAACGAGCATTTCCAGAAGAGCTGTTAAACCAAACACATTGCTGCCACTGAAGCATCAGCACCCCAATGGCAAGTGAGTTAGCCAGCTAGTAACCGGCTAACTCATGGGAACCCAGCTATACCGCTGTCAGTCTTATAGTAGCTATGATGAATATCAGCGTTGTTTCACCATTTAGCACAGAAGAGCGAAGGAAACGTGTAGCTTTGTTTTGGTCTAAATGCTAGGCTTTTATTTCTCTTGTGCCGAAAATATATTTCTGTCTTTTCAATAATAATTTTTTATGTTTTAAATTCATCTACTGGTCTTTAGTACTGTAAGAAACAGAGCCTGGATGATGTGAATGTTTATATCTATGTTTGCCATGCAAATGTGGCTATCCAAAGAAAAACAAGTATCTCCAACATGGCAACTTTACAGGAGAAGGCAAAAACCTGACGGAAGTTCATGGAACCAGATGTTTTTCCAAGCATGTTTTGGATATTTCTGGTGATCCATCCGTCTTGAAATGTCCACCCAGTGTAAACAGCAGAACATGTGATGTAATGATGCCAAAAAAAACAATTGGAGATGCATGGTTTTCATTGGACAGCGACGATATTTCTGTAAAGTCTTTGGAAGGGCCTCTGGGTAATCTTTTTCCGGTAAAGTTGTTTTAGTGGCAGGCCTACTTTAGATCCTGAAAGTATTTGGGCCAGCAGGGCCGGAGATGGTGGACGAGAAGCCCAGATTGGAACAAACCTCTAATTCCGAAGCCATAATGCGGGGGAACAATGGGCACATAGGTTAATCCTCTTATGCTATTGCTGAATGAACGACAGCGTGGTGAAGGCACCTGTTACTGACCTGCCCCAGTCTAAGGTTCCTTGTCAGAAGGTCCTCGGCGCAGTGATCTTTGATTTGAAACCTGCCCTATAGGAGAGAAGGTAAATGACATTCCTATTGGACAAGCCACTAATCCAGCTCAGGAATGGTGCTCTGTGGGAAAACCATTTTTGATTCTAAAGCCCAGTTTATGGCCAAATCGATAAAAGGGCACCTGATAGTTTTAAACACATTTCAGGCAACAGTTAAATGCTACCTCTAAAATTGAGAGTTCTCTCTGGAATGATGGGTGCAGAATAGTGGCTTGTACAAAACGACAGTTTCTAAACCTTTAAAGTCGCCCAGTAATCTTGAAAAGGTTTTCAGTTCTATCACTTTAGGGTCCAGGAAAACATTCTGGGAACCACTGTATATGACGAGAATACAGAATTAGAATTCCAGCCGTTACAAGGTGATGTCATCCCGTAACACAATCCTCATTGCTGGCCTACCAGCAAGCTCGGCATACCATCGCTCATACCACACTGAGAGCTAGAACAATAAAAACCGATTACACTAAAACACCCTGCTCTGCTCCAGCTTGCGAAGGTGGGTCAACCGACTCGCTCCAGCAGACTGTCAGGACCGGACTGTCGTCAGAACTCAAGCCATTGTAGCTCTCTTGTTTTATCAGAACAGCCACAGCGGTGTGGTGGCAGAACCTGTGGCAGCATAGCCCTTTGTTTGACCATTTGGAAAAGAGTGGGTGAGTTGACCAATCAGTGCAAGCTGGGCTCAAGAGGCGGGGCTTAAAGACACAGGAGCTCTAACAGAGCGTTTTAAACCGAGGGTGACTACAGATGTACAGTTAAAAATAAAAATGTGCTTTGGGAAACCGAAGCAAAAGACCTCATAAACACAATGGTGAGCACTTACATTGGCAGAATAGGTCCCTTAAGTTAAATCAGGGTGGAACTTAAGTCGGAAAATACACAGGTGAACAGTTCAGTGCTGCTGAAACAGGGCTCTAAGGTTCTGCTTGTATTTAAGAGTGATTGAGAACATGCTCTAATGAGGCTAATACTTAAATCATTGGTACTCAGAGCTAGAACGATGATCTCAATTGTTACCTTTGCTTACATGATGGAACATCTGACACCGAGGAGCGAAAGTGAGTCATCTCGTTCTAGCGTTTGAGTTAGCCCATTAGCTCGTTCAAGGCAAAGACTTTCCAGTCCGGTGCACCTGTTTTCCATGTTTGTGTAATATGATACGTTCTTCCCTGCAATCAAACAGACGCACCATTCTCCAGAATTCCCTTCCCTAGTGTCCTTCCTCCCAGTCTTTCTCATAAAATCTTTGGTTATGGATGACACTGCCGGTAATATGTTGCCGCTTGCCTTGTTCATCTCAGAGAAGCACAAGCAGGAACGCATTAGTGGAGTTTGGAGCGGGGCTGTCTATTTTAACCTCTGTTAGGAGCTGAAGGCGTTAGACACCAAACACCTCCCTTTATCGCATTAAGCTAGCCGACTTTTCATCTATCAAATTCCAGAAAGCACGAAGCTCGCACTGATCAGCCTGCCGTTTAAGGCCTTCTAAAAGCACCTCGTCCTCATCAGACGCCTTTCGAGCTTAAGAATGATCCGGCATACAGAGATCACCGTGTGCCGTCCACTTAATCGCCCCCCCTTAATCGCTCCCTCAATCTCTCAATGGCCGTTTTAATTTAACTGTAGCTGAGGGCCATGGAAATCTGAAGGTCTCTAGGCTGTCAGGCCGGCCTCTGCAACTTTACGCTGGCTGTTACTGCAGCAGAAGATAACACCACTTGTCCCACTGCCATTGGCCAAAGACGAGGCCATGAGGTCAGGCTAGATAAAGGCCACTTTTACAGTCCACAACAGCTGAACTGTAGAGCGCTGTTAGGTTTCCACCTCAGGGTGTGTTCTCTCCGCTGCGGTGTCTTAGAGTAAGGGCTCTTCTTTTCTCACTCTGCCTCCACTGTAACACGAGGATGGTGCACACACTTAGTGAAGCGGTGAGCGGCTGCATGTAGGTCCATAAAACGGGTTGTAAATCCCAGCAGCTGGAAACCTCGTTGGAAACCTAGAATTTACCCTCATTAGCTTATCGCTCGAATAAAGTCGTTTCCCCCACTTTTATACAACAGAGTGACATAATTCAGAGAGTTACAAGCAGGTCGGGTTTTTTATAGCCTCCCGTCTGGTGACGTCAGGAGTCTCCACAGGGTGATGAATGACGGTGGCATCTGAAGGGACTTGTTCAACAGGGTGTTGGGCTATTCTGGAGAAATGTTTATATGGAGCTAAATCAGTGCCGGATGACGCCTCATCTATGTCAGGAGACCAGTGAGCATTATGGGTATTGCCTAATATCTATATATTGTAGTGTTGCAACGTTATGTTTTGTGATGGCGTATGGAGTCTCTATGGAAACACTGTTGGTTTTAAATTAATGGTTTACCTGTAAAGATGGTGGCAGGCGGTGGTTCATTTTGCGTGGTTCTCCTCAACGCTATATAGCAGTGTGGTAATCTCAACGTTAAACAGCGCCGTGAGTGGCATTGCTAGCGTTAGCATTAGCAAACCTATGCATATGGTAGTGTGTTTGTTAGATTAGGGCTTTTCCTATTATTGGATGGAAAGAAATTGCATATATCGCCATATGTTGAGTCATAACGATTCAGATGGTGCCATATCACCTGGACAGTCCAAGTCCAAGTCCAAGTCCAAGTCCACCAAAGAATTTATTTTAAATTTTTATATAATATAAATGCAGTGTTATATACTAATAACTTTTTGTTTATTCTGCTTGTATTCATATCCAGTCATAATTCAGCTTCCAGTTATCTCAGATGGAGGCGTAGTACTTGGCTGGTCTCGACAGCAACTTCCCAGTCCACCTTACCCGACAGTCAAAAGAGGGCGAGACTGATATAAGCCTTCGAGACCGGTTCTGTATTAGCATATTGCAAAATTGCAATAATATTAGATACCAAACAGTGCTGTGTATGGTTCCCCTTGGTGTCATTTCAAACAGGCAGAATACAATTTAACACGCCCTTTAAAACAAGCTGCTAGCTTTAGAGGATATTTCTTTAGTACTGAGCACCAGCACCAGAATACTCATGTATTTTTGATATTAATACTTCAATATGGTTGCCAAATGTAGCATCACAGTGCTCGATGTTGAATGACACTGTGGCAACAGGTTATCAACACTCACCACTGCATGAGCATCGTATGTCGTATGGTCTGAACACCATAAATATTTATATTCCTACAGCTTTATATCTCTCGTTTTTAACAGAGCCCTTTGAATACAACATCAACTCACGACTAGCTTATTAAAATCAACAATTTAAAGTAGGGAAAGTTCAAACTGTTTAATTATTCAACTTTTAAAAAATTTTTTTATTCATATTTAATTTTTTTTGCTCACAATTGCCACAGTGATGAGTTTGATGTGTTTGGTATTGGTGTCTTGGTATTGAACATTTATCAGTACCACCCCACCCTGCGAGCTGAATGCTTCCGGACCAGTACTGTGACTGAATATCCACTTTTTCTTGCTTGAGGCTGGAACACTGTGCACCAGGTTGCCAGTTATTTGCGGTTGTGGTGCCATCTACATAGTACATAAGTGTATGTTTTGCCTCTGATTGTTCCAACTCCTCTACAGATGTTAACAAGCTCCACATTTACGAAGTTAAATCAAGTTAAATTTCTACAGTACTGAGTATTGACACGGTATTGATGAGTTGCGATAAACTAGTGCAGCTCAGATAATGTAGGCTGTTTGACAATTACATGCTTTCAAAATGCAATTTCATTATGACAATGATTCATCTTTCAGCTGTATCACTGACTCCGGCTGTTATTTATTTATAACTGTTTGCAAGTCATGATAGTGTCCAGACCGGCGCTCTCTCCTTCATCTGCAAACTGTGGTTCTGGCTTGTCCCTGCCCTCTGTATTTTGGTGTTCCCTGCTCTAACACACCTAGGCCAACACGTCTTGCGAATGTGTGGGGTTGTGAAAACACTAAAATGTGCAGACTAGGATTCTTCAGGGGCTCAGGGTCACCAATGGTAATGGGTGCCCCCCATTCGCTACAAATTTGGCCATCCTGAAGTTGTGCTTTTTCTGGCTGCCCTTTCCTGTCCACTCTGTTTGCAGTTTTTAAGTAGAGACGGATAGCATATTGACCTTTTAGGGTATGTCTATATACCGTATATCGAGATATATGATGAGAGAATACCTTTTATGTTGGTATAAGATGTCGCTTTAAAATACAGTACCTGCTATCAGTACAGCTGTGCCAGTGCTTTTCTCTTTCCGGATGCTGTCTGCGCAATATACAACCATCCATACGCCCACAGCTGAAACTCAAACACATGAACAATATAAAGTTAAAAATGTGACCGCTCCTGTAACAGATAAAAAAAAAAAAAGTGGGCTGAAATAGTGATTGGGAGTATAGTAACTATGCAACAACTGTTTTTCGGAGCATCGCCGCTCCTCAGTTTCGGTTTCTCTTTGTTTCTGTTACTCCTCCTCACTCCTCACAGTCACATGTTCACCTCTGTTTTCTCATTATTCACCACCATTACTGTAATATTTCAGCATTAACATACAAAGGTAATAAGAGGGTACGGTGGAGTACGGCGCAGTATAGCCAAGCCTATGGTCTAACATGTCATTAAATTTGAAGTCCCTGCAACAACAATGGTGCAAGAAGGTTTTTTAAAAGCTTCTAAATGTTATTTTATTTTACTGTGTAATATTTTATATTTTAATATCTTATTTTAAAAGTATATTGTAGACTTTTCCATTCCACCTGTCTTCCCATTTCAGTTTGTTCACGGTCTAATCAAAGTGCTCGTGACATCTCTTATGTAGCTTTGACTCACAACTAACCATTTAACTTGGTATTAGAAAAACCCGAGATACATGCCCTATACCTCCACTCAGCCTAACGATACAGAGATATGATTTTTGGTCCATATTGCCCAACACCATTTCAGAGTGACTGGCTAGTCACCGTCATTGTTTCTGTGCCTTGGTGTGCGTTGTATCTGAGCCTCTTGCCGTGTGTTAGCCTCCACAGCTCAGGGGAGGATGGTGAATGGGTCAGCTGAAAAGCGTGTGTGTGAGGGGGGGTAAAATGGCTCCCTATGGCTCTCAGTAACCGAGCGAAAGCATGTCAGTATCAGGGTGGTCGAATCAGGCTAATGTCAAGCATATGTACTGACTCATTATGTAAACAGTCGAGTTTCCAAGATCTTCTTTGTTGGCCATTATGTGTAGATAGTGTTATTC
Organism: Prochilodus magdalenae; assembly: GCA_024036415.1. NCBI lineage: Eukaryota > Metazoa > Chordata > Actinopteri > Characiformes > Prochilodontidae > Prochilodus > Prochilodus magdalenae. The sequence goes on from JAMWET010006752.1 coordinate 483,802, forward strand.
CTGAATGAAGTGAAAGCCCAGTTTGATTTTCTCAGTGTTGGTGAGTCTTGCACAGTGTACAGCAAGCTCAGTACTGTTTCAGTACTAGAGCATGGTACAGATGGTTCAGTAGGCTGATTCTACATTTACATTTACATTTCTGGCATTTAGCTGACGCTCTTATCCAGAGCGACTTACAAGGTTAATAATATTACAGGTAGGCCAGTGTAGTGTTAGGAGTCTTGCCCAAGGACTCTTATTGGTGGTATAGTGATCCATACTGGGATTCAAACCCCAGTCTCCCACATGGGGTGGTGGCTACTTGGTGGGTAGTGGTGTTATCCGCTGAGCTACACCAACCACTGATTCGATAGGCTGATTCTACATAGATGCATTTTGATACAGTCAGTATGACTTAATTTGACGAAGATAATTTGAAGTTTGTAGTGGAAAATGACTGTATTGGGAAATTAGAGAATCTATTTCAATAATTGAGCTATAAGTGTGTAAAGAATATTTTTGTCTGTGTTCAGTTCAAGAAAGACTGGTGTTCAGTATCACTTGCTATTGATCTCAAAGTCCACAGTTTGTTACTGTCACAGCTCTAGTTGGGTCAGGCTAGTGATTCATATGTACTGTATAGATAGATCTAGTTTCCCAGATGAACTCTTATTCAGCACTGTATTCACTTTCTTAGCCCGAGTACAGGGACGTGCCCTTAGTGACTCACTCAGGCTTTCCTGATGAGATCTCAGTAAGGTCTGATACGCTGCTGAGTTATGGTGTCAACATTAAGGGAAAGTATGTGACTTGCAGGGTGGTCAGGGTAGCCCGCAGTTCATCATGCGAACAATGCCCAGCGCGCTTTCCTTCAGTGTCACAGATGACTCGCATGTTGGGTTGACCGAAGACCAGCAAAGGCCCATTCTGCTGTTGAGTTATGGTTGAATGCTATTTGAAGTGAAAGTCAGGGTGGGTTGGCTCAGGCGAGTGATTCACTTAGCAAAACATTTAAACTACTTTGGAAGTAATAAACTTTGTAGGAGTAGTAGTGAACCCGGCCGTATGTCGGCTGTCTCATAGCGTTGTTCAGATTCTCAGTGATTAGTCCATCAGTGGCTCTTCTCCAGATGAGTCACTGTATAGCATAGAGTCGATTTCCAGTGCTGGTTTTTACGTTTATGCTTTGTTTAAACACATGAGCTGCTGTTTACACTGTGTGAAATGTTTTATGATGAATGGTCCAACAGAATAACCCAAAGTCACCTGGAAAAAAGTTTGGTTCCATTGACTTACACAGGTTTTTGGCCTCTCCTGTAGAGTTGCCATTTTGGAGATACTTGTGTTTGTTGGCCGGTGATGATATCCTACATATTAGGTTTGTGCCAATGCCATGTTGTTTCAGTTCTGATACGTGCACTAACAGCAATACAGAATAGTGAATTCTGAAGATGGTTTTTAACTGAAGCAAATGCTCGAGGATATTCTAGGAATCAGTAATCAGAATTAGTTTTGCAATGTCTGTCATGCCAGGGTTGGCAAGACCAGATGGAAGTTTAATGCATCAGATTTAAATAAGCTTTTATATATAAACCCTAACAAAGAGCTCAGTGACTTCTTGGAGTAGTTGCTTGAATGTAATTTTTTTTTTTTTTTTCGGGTTCCGATAACAGCCACCATTTATTTTTGCTCAACCGTTTTTTTTACAACCTCTCTGCGTCTCTTACAAGCCCTTATAATGTTTTCTTATGCTTTTATGTATATGTAAATGACCGCTTTGCAGTGTTGTTATCTTTTCTCCTTACATGTGACATCGCAAAGCAACAAATTCAAAACGGCTGGTTTGGCACTCTAGGTTCTCTATATGGGCTGGGGAGTGAACTATTATTTTCAGTTTGACGTAATGTAGTATTTGTCTTTTGTGGAATAGTATTAATGTCAGGAACATAGAGATTAAATGGTATGAAAATTGAATAGGGTGGCTATTGTGATCTGTATGATCGGTCTTATTGCAGTATTGTCAAAATGTGATGGACAAAGTGTTCAGAAATACACAAACTAAAGTCATCTCACCATGTTTATTTACAGTGATGTGTTATAACAACAACAACAATAATAATGATAATAATAAAACCTTATGTAAACTTATGAAGCATATCACATATACATTACCATTAGCATGGTACCTTGTGGCTATTGGGGAGTTCAACCATGAGTGTGTTCAAATGTTACTCGGCTTAATATTAAGGTGATACAGGATCAGAATATCCTATATAAATCTTTACCGCAATAAAAACTCTCCAATAAAGACATCTAGACTATTGAACTGAACATTAATTACTTCTGTCTCTTTTTTTCGTTATCCGGGTTCGACCTGAAGAGGTCAAGGGAGTTTTTCCTCACCACTGTTGCCTCTGACTTGCTTAAGGGGGGCTTGGACCCAGTTCCCCCCACTTTCCTACATCTGTACATTCACTCAGTGTCTTTCTTTTCCTTCATAACAAACTGATTTTCTATGAAGCTGCTTTGAGACAACGCTGGTTGTAAAAAGCGCTATATTGATTGATTGGTTGATCTGTAGAAGCTGAAATCAGCTTCCTGTTTGCCTATTTCCCATCCCACCTTAAATGGTGCAGTATTTCCATTCCTGTGCCTGAGGCAATCACTATACCTACTGCAGCATTTAAGGTGGAATGAAGGTTTGGGCAAGAATCGAGCAGATAGGAAGTTAACTACACCTTCATGGGTTTAAAGCTGGTAGGCCTTTTATTAAGGTGATTGTCCAAATATTGTATGTTGAGCTTTATGGGACATTTCCACAAGGTAGCAGGGTTGGTCAGAACATATTGGCTAATCAGTAAACGTTTAAGCTGCCTTGGAAGTCATGAAACCGATTGGAGGAGTAGTGAACGCTTCCATGTGTCAGCTGTCGCGTAGTGTTGTTCTGATTCTTAGTGAGAAGTCCATCAGCCGTTCCGTGATCGTTCTCCAGACAGGTCACTATATATAGCAGGTATGGCACTACATAGCAGATCTACGTATCAGCCTTGTGCCAGTGCCATGTTATTTCAGGCTAGAGAACTTCAGTTGTTTCTACCTTTTAGTTCTGTAGGACATTTCAGCAAGGTAGCGCAGAACATTCCTCAGAACACGTCTGCTGTGAAGTCGAGGGCGGGGGGCACAAAAAGCTCTCTTTTGAAGCAGTTTTCTTTCTTTCTTTCTTCAATCACGTTTCTGCAGCCACACATCAAACTTGGTCGCTTTGGAAGGCTTGGAAATCTCCGCAGCACTGTCTCTGCCTTCTGCCGTGTTTCCTCTGTTACAAAACAAACCCATGTTGCGCGCCGCGCCTGGGAGACCGTCGCTAACTTTGGTTGATGTTGGACAGTATTAAACGGTTGTAATGCTTTTAATTATAATCCAGCTTTGAAATGGTAATACTAACCTTCGGGACTTCTACCGTGATTTAGCTCAGTGGTGTACAGTAACTCAGTAAGTGTGATGTGTTAGTGTACTGTAAGTAGTGTGTTGGTGTACAGTAACTCAGTAAGTGTAATGTGTTAGTGTACTGTAAGTAGTGTGTCGGTGTACAGTAACTCAGTAAGTGTGATGTGTTAGTGTACTGTAATTAGTGTGTTGGTGTACAGTAACTCAGTAAGTGTAATGTGTTAGTGTACTGTATGTAGTGTGTTGGTGTACAGTAACTCAGTAAGTGTAATGTGTTAGTGTACTGTAAGTAGTGTGTTGGTGTACAGTTACTCAGTAAGTGTAATGTGTTAGTGTACTGTAATTAGTGTGTTGGTGTACAGTTACTCAGTAAGTGTAATGTGTTAGTGTACTGTATGTAGTGTGTTGGTGTACAGTAACTCAGTAAGTGTAATGTGTTAGTGTACTGTAAGTAGTGTGTTGGTGTACAGTAACTCAGTAAGTGTAATGCGTTAGTGTACTGTAAGTAGTGTGTCGGTGTACAGTAACTCAGTAAGTGTAACGCGTTAGTGCACTGTAATTAGCGTGTTGGTGTACAGTAACTCAGTAAGTGTAACGTGTTAGTGTACTGTAATTAGTGTGTTGGTGTACAGTAACTCAGTAAGTGTAACGTGTTAGTGTGCTGTAAATAGTGTGTTGGTGTACAGTAACTCAGTAAGTGTAATGTGTTAGTGTACTGTAAGTAGTGTGTCGGTGTACAGTAACTCAGTAAGTGTAATGTGTTAGTGTACTGTAAGTAGTGTGTCGGTGTACAGTAACTCAGTAAGTGTAATGTGTTGGTGTACTGTAAGTAGTGTGTTGGTGTACAGTAACTCAGTAAGTGTAATGTGTTGGTGTACTGTAAGTAGTGTGTTGGTGTACAGTAACTCAGTAAGTGTAATGTGTTAGTGTACTGTAAGTAGTGTGTTGGTGTACAGTAACTCAGTAAGTGTAATGTGTTAGTGTGCTGTAAATAGTGTGTTGGTGTACAGTAACTCAGTAAGTGTAATGTGTTAGTGTACTGTAAGTAGTGTGTCGGTGTACAGTAACTCAGTAAGTGTAATGCGTTAGTGTACTGTGAGTAGTGTGTCGGTGTACAGTAACTCAGTAAGTGTAGTGTGTTGGTGTACAGTAACTCAGTGAGTGTAATGCGTTAGTGTGCTGTAAGTAGCGTGTTGGTGTACAGTAACTCAGTAAGTGTAATGTGTTGGTGTACAGTAACTCAGTAAGTGTAATGCGTTAGTGTGCTGTAAGTAGTGTGTTGGTGTACAGTAACTCAGTAAGTGTAATGTGTTAGTGTACTGTAAGTAGTGTGTTGGTGTACAGTAACTCAGTAAGTGTAATGTGTTAGTGTGCTGTAAGTAGTGTGTTGGTGTACAGTAACTCAGTAAGTGTAATGTGTTAGTGTACTGTAAGTAGTGTGTTGGTGTACAGTAACTCAGTAAGTGTAATGTGTTAGTGTACTGTAAGTAGTGTGTTGGTGTACAGTGGTGGACTGAGAGACATTAGAGTCTCTTCACCTACACTGAGCTGATGAAGAGTCCTGTTCCAGAAATGATAATAGGACATAAGAGCCGTAATGAATCATACTCCTGTTACTCTCCATACTTCAGTACATCTGAAGGTAAATACTTAAGTAGTTTTACTCCAGTGGAGAGCACTGACAGTTTCCTCACTATTGGCAACTAACAAGCAGAGCTGGGTAGTAAGTGGTCATGTTTACCCAGGTACACATACTTCAGTAAAATGCTGATGGGTTTGTGCTCTGCTGAGTGTTTTCTGATGGTTGTGCTTCTACTTCCTCTGGAGTTTATTAAAATGAATATATATGAATAAAATAATCTACTATTTTTTATTTTCTAGTGATTCATATTTGGCTACTATGTGGTTGGTCTAGGTAGCAAATGCTCAGCTACACCAATAAGAGTCCTTGGGCAAGACTCCTAATGCTGCACTGGACTACCTGTAAAACGAATAACCTCGGAGGTCACTCTGGATAAGTGCGTCGGCTAAACGTCTGAATGTAAATGTCCTAATGCCTTTTTATGTTGTTGAGGTCAGCTGTACTGCATTGTGGTTGGTTATGTCTCTGACTTTATTCCGAACCAATAGGAAAATGGAGCCATACAGACGTCCTGTGCCGAGGTCTAGGCGTAACCAAAACAGTGTCTGTCCGTCGAGCAGAAGTACCGAGAATAGGTGTGTACTTTTCTACACAGTCAGACCAAATATTTCAGAGCGGTGTCTGTATCTTGAAAACTGCTGGACTAGTCAGTGGACAAAAATCTCTCAACCAAAAAAAGATGGAGAGGAAGAAGAGAACAGTATTTTGCGCACTGCTGAGTAGTTTTCTGATCTGATGCTTCCAGGCTTTTGCTCAGGTCACTTTGTATGAAGGCACTTGTGTTAGTATGGTACCCAAGTACGAGTATCCATATACACTACTCTACCCGCCTCTGCTGTGGAGTAGTTAGGCTGAATAGAGTTAGGGTTAGTATCAGTACTGGGCAGGCACTTGAGGATCAGGGACGGGAATAGAGAAGAAGTGGAGTCGGGCGTTCGTTATGTGGAACGTCAATGAGCTAACGAGTGCGGCACTCTGAACACAGCTGTAGTTTCGAAGGTGAGCTCTTCTTTGGCCTGTTAGGTGTTGAATGAAGTGAAGGCCACCGCTGCATTGTCCTCTCCGTGTTGGTGGACCATCTTTAGATTCACCTGTATGAAAAGCAGCACGTCATGGATGCCTCTCATGGGCTCCTTCAGCCACTGCCCGTTCAAGGGCCCGCTTTGCGGTCGAGCTATCGCCGAAAAGGCGCCTATATGAAGTGCTGCATCACTGTTGACTGCACCGGCCTCGATCCGAGCGCTGCATCACTCGCTGTGGTTTGTCATTCAAATAACCTTGCCAAATCTGAGCAGCCCGCTGCCATACCACACGTTTCCCAGGTAACAGCCTTCTAGTTTTTTGGTTTTTTTTTTTTTTTTTGGCAAACACAAAAGCGTAGTAGTCTCAGGGCCTGTCTAAGGGAGGACACACACACATGCACGCGCACACGCACGCACACCCTCCTCTACTGCTGACATTTTTCTCTCGTCTCAGATTCCACAGAGCTGCTGGACCAGAGACAGAGAGATAGTCTAACAGAGGGAAAAGAGAGAGGAAGAAAGAAAGAAAGAGGGAGGGAGAAAGAAACTCAGTGGGTTACTGAAAGAGCCTGGCATCAGTGGACAGAGAAAGAAGAGAAAAGAAGGAAAAGAGAGACAGAGTCAGAGAGAGAGAGAGAGAGAGAGAAAGCAGGAGCACTACAAGAGGCCGTCCCCTGGGGGGAAGCCCCGCCCAGTCCAGGAAGAAGTTCAGTGAGTATGGAATACCTTTTTTTTTTTCCCCTATGCTTTAATCTCATTGGCTGATTTTGTCCTGAAGGAGGGGCTTGCAGGAAATTAGGGTCCATAGCAGCAGCAGCAGCAGCAGCAGCAGCGGCGGCGGTCAAGTGTGGCTATGTTCCTTATGGAAATACCAGCTGCTAAACACATGAGCTAGTGTGGTGCAGTAATAAACCACACACGCACGCACACACACACCAGCCCGACAGGGAGCACATGCTGGGTGCTGGTGTGCATCTATATATGAATCAATGGATGATTGAATGAATGAATGAGTGAATTAATGAGTGCATGCATTATGAAGCTCGTAGGCTGGCCTGTTCTCAGCCTAGGCAGTGCAGGGACCCATCTACGAATAGACTGGCTGAGCCTATTCATGGTACTGGGGGTCTAATTTGGATTCCCCAGCACGAGTTCATCACTCTCATTAGAAATGTTTGCCCTGTAGTCGCTCCACTGGGTCCGCACACGCTTCTTCCGCGCCCCAGCCCCAATCTGTGTGCACTGGGCTGTTCACCCTTTCGCTATGGCTGGTGTGGGAGAGGAGCAAAACGCATGATAATTGAGGTTGTGTGTGTGTGTGCATGTGCGGGGTGCTCGTTGCCTCGCGTGCGACTGTCTCGGAGCACCAGTTCTCACTCCAGATGAGTCCAACTAAATTAATCTTCTCATCTGCATGAACACACACGCAGCGCTGAGCCTGCTTCAGTTTCTCAAAACAGCCTCACTACAATAGAAGGATGCCAGTAATCTGATATCAGCTCATGTGCGGCGTGGCGGCTGTTGGGAAGGGAGACAATACCGATGTAAAAGTGAACTGTTAGTGTCTCGTTGTCCCATGATGTGGGGTTTGGTACAGGTACACCACTCATATTTCTGGTTCCAGTTCTGAAAGCGTGGTTGCTTTGATGGTGTGCCAAAATGTGAAATTTGTTATTATTATTATTATTTTTATTATTATTATTAATGTATTGTTAACAGAATTGTCCTGGGTTTGAAAAAATGGAAACCCTACATAACACGGAGCCGTGTGAGACACTTGCAGATGATTCAGCCCAATCAGAAACCGCCAAAGATGCTGTGTACACACCTCTTACTAACCGATACAGTGGTTTCCACCCTGGTCCTCAGGTGTCCCACTCTCCCCACCCCACGAAATTAGCCTCCTTCACGTCACAGCAGTTTTATGCGGCGTTGCTATGATGACCAGCTACAGTTAGGGGGGTACGGTGTCTGCAGCGGAAGGCGAAGTAGCTGGTGCCAAAAGCGTGTAGAGTCGAGTCGAGCCGTACCATGTGGTGGAAAAGCGCCAGAACGTTTTAATGATACAACTGGACCCAACGAGCACACCAGTTGCTTGACGGACCTCAGGGTGAGTGAAAACTTTGCTCCGTCTCTCAGAAACTGGAGTTCTGTGTTAGGTTCCATGCCGAAGGTGTCATTAATCAGTGCAGGATTTTCATTCTGTAACAGTGGAGGCTTGCAGACAGCAACATTGATGCTGCAACACCACCACACCCATGTATGCACATACCATGATTACAGTCTGTTTGTAAGCTGTGTGGTCAGTTCCTGCTCAGTCCTTGAGAACTGTCTGGGTGTAGGTGCTGTGACGGTGGAGAAATGCCTGTACACGTGTATACTGATGTACTGTGATGTTTGTTTTCCGTGTTGGTGATAGCTGTAGCAGTAGAGATGATAGGGGTAGTATCCGTGATGTTACGCCTTTAGAGTAGCGGCGTTGATGCTTGTTTCACTTTATCGTAGAATCCAGTTAAAAGTGCGATTTGTAAGGTGATCGCCCACCTGTCGAGTTCATGCTCTAAACCAGAGGTCTTAAGCTTTAACGTTTTGGCTCCGCCCTTATGTGTTGTAGGTTGGGTTCCTCTAAAATGTGGACTAAGGACTGGACCAGTTTGTGGGTCAGAATAGTGTTCACAGACACACATCCTCCATCTTTTTACTCGTCTAGAAGAGATACTTCAAGCTCAGCTTCATCCCTTTACTCTCCAGCGGTGGAAAGCAGCACCAACGTTAACTCTTGTTCTGCTTCTATTCACACCACTTCTTTTGTCAGCTGCTGAATGTCTTCTCTTGTCGAGAGTGGGCAGCAGCAGCGCTACAACTTCGGTCACTACTGCAACTGCTCCATTCATTGGGCACCTGCCCTTTAATGATCTGACCGGGAGCAGCACCTTTAACCTGAGTGATAAGAGGTTAGAATACGTCACCGGGGCAACAGCGCTACTTCTTCACCCTCTCATGCTGGTCTGATGCATTGGCTCACTATCACTTCTTGAGGTGCAAAGCGGTATTACAGACAGGGCGGGCCAGGGCTGGATGGCTGGATGGCTGGATGGCTGGATGGATGGCTGGATGGCTGGATGGCTGGATGGATGGCTGGATGGCTGGATGGATGGATGGCTGGATGGCTGGATGGATGGCTGGATGGCTGGATGGATGGCTGGATGGCTGGATGGCTGGATGGCTGGATGGATGGCTGGATGGATGGATGGCTGGATGGCTGGATGGCTGGATGGCTGGATGGATGGCTGGATGGCTGGATGGATGGATGGCTGGATGGCTGGATGGATGGCTGGATGGCTGGATGGATGGCTGGATGGCTGGATGGCTGGATGGCTGGATGGCTGGATGGATGGATGGATGGATACTTTATTGATCCCGAAGGAAATTTAGCAAAGTTAGCATGCTAACTCCAGTAAATACCAATGCAACCTGATACATAGACGATTTTAATACTCTGTTAAAACGTCTTATTTCTTCACTTTCTGTTGATTAATTTGAGTTCGTTTGGGAAAGTTTGCACCTTTTAATGAAATATGTACTGTTATTTTTTCCTAGATCCAGCTGTGCCAGGTTTATAAAGACTTTGTGTGGTGTAGAATAGCAGTCCTGAGGAATTTGGAGGTCTTGAGAATTTATTAATGCAAAACCCTCTGCTATTGCCGTGCTACAGTATGTTCTGGAAATGCTGTGATACTGATTTTACCAGCATTGCCCAGCCCTTCATTCAATACAGATGGCATATTGGATGGTAGTACTTTGTGCCGCAGCTCCAGTGTGTTGTAGATTCGGTCGGCTGAGACAGAATGAAATTCGCTGATGGGTTTCACTCTGTGCATGGCTAGATTGGTGGGTGGGCTGGCAGTTGTGCATGCACTGTCTTGCATGAAGGATGTATTTGAACATTTGAGAGAACTCAGCTGAGGGCATCCATTTCTTACCTGTCCATTTTTGTTACGGCACCCGTCAAGAATTGCCAGCACAGCTCTGTTGGCGCTCCGGCACTGACTCAGAGCTTACGAGCAGCGAGTATGATCAGTGTACATGAGATATCGGTACATTCTGGCCTTGTAACAGTGCTGACTGAGGAGCTGAGAAGCCTTCAATCTAACAAACCCATTTCAATAGGGGTGAAATGTGTATGGAAAGGGAGCAGCGCTCTATAAAACGTGACTTTGTGTATTTGTGTGAATGCGTTATACGGTTACTGACCTGCTCTCTGTATCCATCAGAGGAGTCAGTTCCTTTGGAGTCAATATTGAGCTTGGCCGCAGATGAAATTCCTGTGCTGCTAATGTGCTGTAATAAATCTGGTTGGATGAGGAGGCGGGGGTGGACTCCTCTTGAGCGTGTTTATTTGTTCTGTGGAGTGTCAGAGAGGGTCAGCCCTCTGGTCTTATTGGCTGTGATGTGGAGCCTTTGCATTCAACCCTGGGCTCGACCGGTTCTAAAACCTCAGCACCATGAGATACTATTTTTAAAATGGGATTTGTTCATTCACTCGTTTATCTGTCCATTCCTTTATGCATGTGCTATGTAATGTAATGAGTAGACTTTAGTAGGTACTAGATAATGAAGAGTCTGTAGCACTTATAGCAGATACTTTATAGGAGACACTGAACGGTTTGTAATTGATGCTGAGTAGTCATTCTGCCGGTAGTACTCAGAATACTGAGTACTACCGAGTAATTGTTAGTAGTTACTGGATAATACTCAGTAGTTACTGTTTGGTAGTAGTAAAAATAATCATATTTAAATAATTATATAAAATATAAAATAATATATAGAAGTTTAATTTATTTTAAGTGTAGTTTAGTATATAGAAATGATTTGTATTGTAGTTACTGGATAACTCATAGTTATTGAATAGTGGATAACTGATGTGTTGAATTATTCATAGTAGTTACTAAATAAAGTGTAGTTGTTAATTAAGTAATGTTTAGTTGTTACTAAATTCATGATTTATAGTAGATACCGGATAACTAACTTACTGGTTTACACACAGTAGCTCTGGAATAATTCAAAGTTGATTTTGAACAATCAGTCGTAGTTACTGCAGAATACGTAGTAGGTTTAAAATCATTTACATTAGTTACAGAATAACTGGTAATGGAAACAGGAACATTTAACGTGGGTTCTCAGTATTGTATAGATAATAAAATCACATAGTAAGTTCAGAAAGCTGTCTTTCTAGCAGTTATTGAATTATTTATAGTAGTTACTGAATAACTGGTAATGGAAACAGGAGCATTTAAAGTGGGTTCTCAATATTATATAGTAGTGACTGGATCTGATAATAAATAAAATCACATAGTAAGTTCAGTAGTTTTCTAGTTCAGTGTCTTTCTAGTAGTTATTGAATTATCTATAGCAGTTACTGAATAACTAGTGGTAGTTAATGAATAATGATTGGAAGTAGTTACTGGATAACTCATAGTAGTTACTGAGTAGTGGATTATTGATTGATGGTAGTTACTGAGTAATTTGTTGTTGTTGCTGAACATTTTATAGTAGTTACTTCACACTGTGTAGTTTTGGTTTGGAGTAATTTACAGTAATTACTAAATAACTTATGATGGACGCTGCATTATTTATAATGGGTTCTCAGTATTATATAGTAGTAACTGGATTTGTTATAGCGGTTACTGAATACTTTATAGTTGTATCCTAGAGTGTAAAAAGTTGGTTGCTGTGTAATGCATGGTAGTTGCTGTCTTTTTTTTGGTCATTTGAATATTTATAGTAGTTACTGCGTAATTCTTTGTAGTTAAAGAACAGTGGATAAGTTATCATATCTGTTAGTGGTATGTAGACGGTTTGGAGTTATCTTTACAGGAGTTACTGAATAAATTAAAATTATTACATCACTGATAGCAGTTACTGAATAATTCGTAGTACTGTTACTGAACAATGTGTAGTGGTTACTGCATAGTATGTAGTAGGTTTGGAATTATCTTTACAGTACTGACTTATTTGATAGATACTGGTAGATATGGGTATAGGTTTTTATATTCTGTAGTAGTTGCTGGATTATTTATAGCAGTTGCTAATTAGCTGGTACCTGATTACAGTGATTACAGTGTTTAAGGAAGTTTCCTAATTTCTAGACTCTTTGGCACTAAGGGTGCCAGTAGGGATTTTTCACAGGACCCCATTTTTGTGACGTGGCTCTGTAAAATGGGACCGTTTTTAAAAAAGAGATGTGTAAAGACCGTTTCCACATTCTATGTACAAATCTAATTTACAAAACTGGTTCTTTATGGAACTAAAATGGCTCTTCTATGGCACAACCCTTCTTTTTAAGCCAGCAGGCACTTCACAGTATTCATCAGTAAGAGCTCCAAGACTGAACCACATGGAGTTCTAAGTTACAGTAGAGGTTTGATTTGTTCCCCGTTTACTGCTGAGGTACATACGTGGTGGTTAACTACTGTGTTAGGCCTGCTATAGTTTCATGACGGTGAGCTAGCCAGTCAGAACAACTCTACCTGTCATTTTTCCTGCACTGTAGGTACTGAGGGTTGCCCAGTGTGGAATTCAAGCTCTCACAATACATTAAGAATTATGATTAACTGACACTTTCTAGCGCAGTCTTAGCCGCTGTCTGCGAAACCCGTTAGAGTAACTCTGTATGTGGAGCACCCAGAAGTCTAAAATAGTGCCTCTTGTGTTTGACTCGTGTGCCAGTTTCACGTTTTGTAAACATTTGTGCCCTCGGTGTTGCGTCATCCCTGCCAGTCTCAGGTCAGAGGTTCAGTCAGCCAGTCGCTCGTCACCAGCAGACAGATAGGACATAGTGGCCCGTGAGGAGTTTCATAAAACGCTGACCTTCTTCAGGGTGAGGAGTTTCTCTTTTGCTGCGTGACCCACTTTAGCTGAGCAGCCCAGAGAGGAAGATTGCACACCCAGGCAGGGTTATAAACTGCACGCTGATCCAAAACCTGTCAGAACTGTCTGCGAAACCTCGTTGCCAAAGAGCCAGCTATTTGATGTTAATGCTTTAATATGAAAAGTGCAGGAGAGATGTTTTTGAAAAAGGGCTTAAATGCAGTTTTAGGTCTGTTTGAGTTTCAGTTCAACTGGGATTTTGTGTAATTACCCATAATTCTGCTCTTGCTTTTTAGATCTGTTAAAAAAAAACCAAAAAAAACTGCCTATAGGGCGCAAGTTTTTAGAAGAATATCACTGGCCTGTTGTGAGCAGTCACAGAGGGACAGTGCTTTGGCAGCGAGAGGCTTTCTTATTTAAGATTACAGATTTTTGTGGCAGGAAAACTGATCTTAGATCAGAATTCTTACCGAATGTAGTTTTGGACTAAAACTGCTCTGTCACTGTGGGAATTCTCCGTTGTAAATCTTCAGTCTGGGATGGTTTTCAGTGTCTGAAGAGTCCACCCCTGCAGTCCCTTGTGCAGCATCAAACAACAGTCAGAGCAGTAAAATTGGATCAGCCTTGAATATCCTGTTACGTATCATATATGACATAGGCCGACTGATACTATGCCATTTGGCTGATGGAATCGACCGATATTAAGGTTAAATTGATTTATTGGTGAAAATGTGAGCGCTGATAGTTTAATGTTGTAATGAACTTGTAATATGAGAGTCGATCATTTGTAAGGACTTTAATCTTTTGGTTTATGTGAGCAGTAACCAGTGGCTCACTTTTACCACAGCATAATCCCGACGTTTCTATATAAAATACCTTTTTATTGATCACCATTAAAATACCACAAAACCTGCACCGTGCATCCAAACCCAAAACCAAATCCACATGTTAGAAATGTGAAATTTTCCAAAATGTCTTTGTAGCTCATTTGTTGAGTCATTCCAAATGGTATGACGTGAAATGCCTGTTGCCCATTAGGTACATTCAAACTCCCAGTTCATTTCTCAGGGTGGAAAACTTGCACTAGCACATCTACGTTTGCACATCAATTTCTCGCTTTCTAAATCACAGTGTAAGTTTTCACATCAAATTATTCTAGTTTAGAAAAGAAGCCCCGGGATTGTGATGTCTGCAACAGTCCGGATACATCCAGAACCACCAGTGAACCTACAGGGGTCTTCTGACTGTGGTGGTGGTGTTGATAAAAACAAAATGAAAATTTAATGGGATTAAAATACAGTTAGGGCCATAATCTTATCTTAAACCTGTGGGATATTTTACCAAACGTCTCAGATAACACATATGACTCACTATTTAATGTTAAAGGTTTAAGAGGCAGGCCACGCCCAACCACTCAGAATGAGTTTGTTTGCATCGTAATGACATAATTATGCAGAGAAAATATGAAAAATCAGTGGAATGTAGAAAAAACCCAGCAAAACAAAACCATAAGCCAGCCCCACCCTACCATATTTATACTGTTTAAGGCTTAATGAGTTTCAGAATTGTGAAAATGAAGAAATGACACTTGCGTTTGACTGTTCACAGCTCATAACTGAAAGTCATAACAGTCAGTAAAGCACTGTTGAACTGAAACTACTGGAAACTGTGAGATGTGTGACTGGGGGTGGGCGATATGACAATTATTGTATCGTTACTGTGTTGAATTTTGCCATAATACTCTTTTCTGGGCATGTGGTGGCTATCGTCAGTACCTTTTTGGTAAATTAGTATTATAACAATGGTTATAGATGTTATATGTGGCACTACAGGCTCTGTTTGCTCTGTTCCAGCTTCATAAACCTAAGAAAATCCAAATATGATATATGATGATGTTAATAATGACAATGTTATATGTATCAACATGTTAAAATATTTGTGGGTGGCTGTATACAATGGTATTGGCCAGTAATATAATAGGTATTGTAGTACTGTGTGATCCAGCATGTTCTCTTCTCTCAGGCCCTACCTATGAAATTCAAGGATAATTGATTAGTAAGCCTCCAGTGAGGGGGAGGTTCATGATTCATGCTCCATCAGGCAGTTTACAGTGCCACATATATGCAAGGTCCTTCAGCAAGATAAACAATCCTATTTGGGAGGTTGATTTCCTGGATAAAGGAATAAGACTGTGTATATCATTTTAATAACATTAATTGAACTGCAGCTGTCATAATTTTACAACGATGAATGCAGGTATTTACAGTACACTGGATAAATTCACCAGTGTGCCAATACATTCACTACATGAGTGAATGTTGGGTTACCAATACATGACCAAAGGGCATAACAGGAACAGCAGTGGTGCAGATTTTCACTGAATACGTGCGTGACAGTACCACCGTGGGTGGTCAACTTCTAGTTTTAGCATTTAAGCACACATGAGTATCAAGTGATGGCTATAGCTAGTGAAGTATGAGGATCCGTCCTACAATAATAATAAGAATGGAGAAGCATTGTTATTGGAACAGTACAAATTGGTGGAGCCTTCTCTGCATGTGGCCCTGGATGTGGTTCAGAGTTAATGGTGAGAACGTTTTTTTTTTTTCATTTAGACCCCCCCCTCCTAGTTCACTCCTCGCTAATCCTAATGCGTCATTCAGACAGATACAGCTGTGGCTGGAGTATTCGTGACTTGGGTGATGTGTGCTGGGTTGTGGGGTCAATTGTTCCAAGCGGTGGGTTTATATTCTCTGTTTCAGCTGCCTTGCCTTATGATGCTGGAGACAATCCTTTGCCAGTCCAGAGTCTTAGTATCTCTTATGTTTTCTTTTTGCAGATCATATGTATTTATTATTTTAAAACAGCAGCAACAGTTTTAGGACACATTAGCAGAATAAGAGCGAGTCATTTTGTGGAAATGCGTATCCTTGTGTCTCGTTTTGCCAATCGCAAGAGCATTTGACCTTAAAGGCTCTGTCATTTTGGGCATTCGAAGTGGAAGCTGAAAGAGCAATTTGGCATCGTCCTCGCCTCTCACCAAATGTAGTCAGTCGGCCAAGACGTGTTTGATGTGTGGAGTCTTGAGTTTGCACTGGAGCTCAGAGGCTGTCCGAGCTCAGAAGAAATGGGCACTCAGCTACTTGGACTTAAGTCACACTCGAGTCGCACGTCGGGTGACTCGTGGCTGGACTCGGACTCGAGAGACTTGTGAGATTTCAGCCTGAGAAGGAAATACACAAAACTGATTAGGACCGCCGACCTTAAAGTGGTAAATGAATAAAACATTTCATTTCCCACGCCTTTGTGTGTGACTTTACCTATTTAGTTTTGCTACAGTCATGCTCTGTCGCTACTGCGGTGCCTTTCTCCTGCAGCTCTGAGCGGTGTCAGGTCTCACTAAGACCTCAAATAATGAGCCTTTCATTAAAGAAGAACCTTAAAGGGGCATGTTTTGTTCTGGAAAAACATGGCAAATTGTTCACAGTGGTGGTGTGAACCAGACGTCCACCTCTGAAGTGCCCTCTCAGGAATTGATTGCATGAAATGGTTAGCAGAAAGCTACCTGGACAAGAACCTGGCAACCTGATAACATTTCAGGTCAATATGTTGTGATACTGTGAGCAAGTTGATGTATATTAAAACTGCCAGGTTTGCTAATGTTAATGTTTTAGGTTTGATTAAGCAGAATAAAGCACTGCAGACAATAAATGCAAGGAAAAGCAAGCTGTACTTGTTAGCTAGCGAGTAGCATGGGTAGCAAGGGTGCTAGCTAATGCGATAGTTATAATATCTGTTATTTGTACTTAATTACTGTACATGTACATGAGTTAAATAAGATGTTTCTCACTCAGCGGACGAGAGAACAACCACTTGATGTGGCAACAATAATGGCTACCCACTAGAAAAAGGACTTTGAAAAAGCAAGCTGTACTGTGAGCTAGCAAGTAGCATAGATGGCAGTTGTGCTAGCTAGTGCAATAGCTATAATATCTGCTAATGTTACTGCATTACAGATCACATTCCTTTAAAAGTAGACTTTGGCTGTATTCTAAATGGCGTACTACATACTACTCACACATTTAATCTGCCTAAAAGTAGTATGTAGTATGTGACCAAACTGTAAAACTGTAGTGCACTGAAGTGACCTGGATGGTTTACTACTCCAGTCAGAGTTCTAGTTTATAGGGGGAGCTATCTTCATGGTGTACTGCATCCCATCATGCACCACGACCTTACCAGCTTTCAACCTGCTTCAGCCAGAGAAAATGGCTGGTAGGGTAACACTGGGGAGCCAAACACATCCAGCTCTGAGTATAAATGTGGGTGTAGTGATTGTAGTGGGGTGTGTTTTCATCAGAATGAGCCTCAGAAAGTTAAATATACAGGGATGAAGATTAATAAAAGATGAACTCGCTTTAGAGGATCAGTTTTAGAGTGAAATAGCTGAGGGGAGCTAACAGCTAGGGTAACAGTATCTCAGGTAAACTGAGCAGCGTTAGCAGCAGCTAGCTCTAAACAGTGGATACAGTAATAACAGCTCTGAGGTAAATGTGGGTGTAGTGATTGTAGTGGGGTGTGTGTTCATCAGAATGAGCCTCAGAAAGTTAAATATACAGGTCTGAAGATTAATAAAAGATGAACTCGCTTTAGAAGATCAGTTTTAGAGTGAAATAGCTGAGGGGAGCTAACAGCTAGGCTAACCGTGTTTCAGGTGAACTGAGCAGCGTTAGCAGCAGCTAGCTCTAAACAGTGGGTACAGTAATAACAGCTCTGAGGTAAATGTGAGGTAACTGGTCATGTGACTGTATTGGTGTAGGTCAGAACACTGTAGGTCAGAACTTGTTACTGTACTGTATACTGCACACAGGGGGCATATACAGTGTACATTAGGGTTAGGGTTAGTATAGTAGTGTGCCATTTTAGTACAGCCAAAGTCCTTTTACTAGTGGGCAGCCATCTTTGTTGCCACATCAAGTGGTTGTTCTCTTGTTCCCCGAGCGAGAAACATCTGATTAAACATCTTTAGTATGTAATATATATTATCTCTAGATTATGTCTTTGTCAGATGTGAGTGTCAAGAATCTTGTCAACTCAGGAAACCCAGTTCTACCAGACCTTCTGTTCTCACTTTCATGCATACAGTTCAAAACCTGCCCATTCTAATATCAATCATTTATTAATAAACAAATTCACTTTCTAACCAAATGCATTGGTCAAACCTTTTACGCTGTGTTTTTTTAAGTTAGCAGTTAATCTGTTTATGGTTACTATCCTTAGTGTAAACAAGATCCAGACTTTTAAATGGCTGCTGCTGTTTAAGCCATGTTGTGTGTGTTTGTCAGGTTTTATAGAGAACAGTGTGTCACACAATGTCAACCACCACATTAACAAGTCTGTTTGAGGTTGTTTAACAACTCCACATTTTTAGGCAAGTGTTTTGTGATTTAGACTGTGTGACATCACTAAACAGAAACTCTGTTGTAGTTCCTTGTTTTCTGCTGACCTGACTCCACCAATATGACATCACAGTGAGGCAATGGTGGCCTACTAGTAGTGGAATAGTTTTGGACATATACATAGTGTCATACGCATCTTTATAGTCCAAGATCCATTAATACTTCTTAAATGTTAAGTTGGATTACCAATTGTGCTAGCTCTAGCATAGTTGCTATATAAACTACAAAATAAAGCACCATGCTAAATAGTTTTACCTTACTACATTTACTGTGAGTGTTGCTTCAGTACACCAGACCGAAGGCTTTTCTCTAGTGAAAGGCTTGTTATTTGAAGCTGTATTGTATCTGGTTTTTAAAAGGCTTTTGTAGAATGCAGTGCTTTAATTTCGCACTCAGAATTCCAGGCCTGACTCGCAATCGCACCTTGGAATCTCAGGACTCAACTCGGAATCATGGAGGTTCACAGCTCGCGTTAATTGACTTGTGAACATCTCTGCTTGGATCTTGTCAATTAGCAGTGTGGAAATCGCATGTCTAAATCACAAAACACTTCCTAAAAAAAAATGTGTTGAGCTGTTGGGCAATCTCAAATAGACTTGTGGTTGCTGACACTGTATGGAACACTGTTCTCTATAAATGTGTACTCTGCATAAACACACCACAGCTCAAAAACAGTAGCAGTCATTTGGAAATCTGAGTTTTGTTTACACTAAAGATGGTAATCGCTACCCGATTGGCTGCTAACTAATAGATAATAACTGAAATGTTTGACTAGTGCCTTTAGTCAAAGTTGACATTTGAAAGACTGGATTTTGAGTTGTTTGCATAGCCCTATGTTCACACTAGCATGTGACAGAAAATTACTGGTTGTTTTTTTGTCGGCCTATGGGAGTAATCAATTTGTAGCTCCGATTTAGCAACAAGCAACGTAGCGACTGAGTGACAAGTCGAGATTTGCATGGAAACATGGAAGAGAAGCTCATAACCTCTGTTTATGCTTTTTTTACAGTTCATATTATACATCTTAGCACATATGCATCTGAAGAAAAATAGCAGATATTGATGATGTCTTTGGCGAGTTAAGTGGTAGCTAGGCAGGTTAGCCAGCATGCTAACTGGCCAGTAAAGCTTTCAAAGCTAGCTAGAATTGCTGGACCTTATACACGATCACATGCGGCAACACAAGTGGCCTTCAACCCACCCAGAAGAGACAAACTTGGGCTATTGTGACTCTGAATTTGCCAAAGAAGGTAAAGAAATACTAGCCGAATATGTATAACGTAAAGCAGCACCACTGTCGCCTCCACCAGAGTTAGACCCAACTGAGCTTAACCTCCTGAGACCCCTGCGTCCTCATATGAGGACATTACATTTCTGCTTCTCTGCACCATGATACTTCATGGATACTTCAGTGGCCTCATAAATGAAAAACGTTCCTGTCTAAAGACAACGTTTAGTTTTTATACTTGTTAGGTCCTACTAATCTCAAACAGCTAGGAGAAATTAAAATTGCACACCAAGCAAGTCCGGGTCTCAGGAGGTTAAAGTCGGCCAGGTAAGCAGTTATGAGACAGAGCCCTGGAGTCAGAATGCTGAGAAAGTTGAACTGGGAATCTTATTAGAACCCCGAACGAGCACCCAGTCCACACACTAGCCAGATACAAGTTTATATAATCCGGACAGCTTGCGGTGGTTATTGTTTAAACAAATAGCCTCTATTTTTACAGTAAATCAGCTAGCGGGATGTCCCCCCTAAATAAGCCCTGATTAAGGCCCCCAGAAGGCTGGCCTTGGCCTAAAGCCATGGTTAAATGAATCGCAGTGCAGTGTGTTTGTGATTTCAGGCTTGTTAGTTAACAATCAATCACTGACTAAAGAAAATGTACTGGTACCGTTCATCCGATATCGACATCTGATCCATAGATACTGCCCAGTACCGAGTACCAATACCGACTTTATTTAACTTGACTATAAGTCTATATTTATGCAAATATTTTATTCTGATAAAATATTTCTTCGGTACCATAAATCAAACATGCTCAGCTTGACTGAATGGCATTTACTTGTTGCATTATATATCTTGGATGCTTAAGAACACAGGCTGCTATGGCTGCTTAAGACTAAAAGCCTAGGCAGTCTGGACCAACTCTAACTCAGAGCGGCAGATGAGTGATCACTGAAAGAAGCGGCTCCGACATTCCAGCAATCGACTCCCATTAGCGTGTTATTCCCACAAAATACTGCCGGTATGGATTTAGCCGGGAGCGGTATATGTTTGCTGTTTGTCATCGCACACCGCCGCTACGGTGTTGACACGGTCTGTATGCCTGTACATGTTGGCACGTGCTTTGTGGTGTTGTGTGTATGTATCGTATCTCCCATCGCTGACACTAAGTGTCACTAAGTACGAGTATCTGCAGCCATGCTAATAGAGCTTAGTATCGGTTCAGCGCTACTGACTAATAACAGCCAGTTATCATCATTTCATCATTTCATCCAAATGGAGCGAGCATTTCGTCTAAGTGAGGAGTACGTAGTGGTTTTTTAATTCCTCCCTTCGTAGAAAACTTTCACAAATCAACTGAGCAGCCCAGCCTTCTCTGACTAAGCATTCCATGTGTGCACTGTATACCTCTACATGTTACCTTTACCAACCCTGCTGATGGACTCGCACAGCGGAGCACAGCTACGCTGCTCTGATTGGGTGGCCTGTAGAGGGCGATGCTAGTAAAACTGCAGAAAGCGCCTTTTAGAAGTCCTGACCATCCGCCGAGCGCTGGCCCGAACGTATATACACAGACGCCTCCGTGTTTATTATTCCTTTCCCTTTATTCCACAGTCAGCAGCGCCCACAGCTTCTCTCCTTTTTTCTCTTCTCTCCCTTCTTTCTCTCTCCTTCTCTCCCTCTCTCTCTGTCTTTCACTCTTGTCTTTTTTTTTTTATTCTTCTGCTGTTGTTTAGAGTCACTACAAACAGCGCTCCGCCCCAGTGTAAACAGATCGATACCGCATGTGGGTCCATGGGGGGAGAGCGAGGGAGAGGGAGAAGGAAATAAGACGAAAGAATGAGGGAGTCAGGCGTTTTCCACAACTCCGCTTAAACAGGCTGTACAGAGTGTGCAGCCAAACTATTTGCCGCTTGGCCGGCTGTTCGGATCTCAAACCTGCTTAATGCAGAGCCTCGTGGCCCCGCGCCAAGCGCTCATATAGAGTAGTCTACACGCGCAGCACGAACGACCAGACGTGAATCAGCAGATCTTTTTGTTTTGACTGAAGCCTTCAGTTTATTCTCCAGAAAACGAATAGTTCCGGTCCCACCATCGGATTTGGCGGAGCTGCTTTTGATGCCATTAGAAAACGCTTGACGTATGCGCGGAGAAGGCCAATTGAATCTAGCATTAATGCCGTATTAAAAACTATTGATT
The DNA here is from genome assembly GCA_024036415.1 of Prochilodus magdalenae. Lineage (NCBI taxonomy): Eukaryota > Metazoa > Chordata > Actinopteri > Characiformes > Prochilodontidae > Prochilodus > Prochilodus magdalenae. The sequence continues at coordinate 505,645 of JAMWET010006752.1, forward strand.
GTGCACACAGTCTGTGCACATGAGGTCATCCTCTTCTATTCAGACTAATTGATGGGGTTTAAATCTCTCCCAGCATCTCATTTTTTGCGTTGGAAATAGGCTGCGAGTTTTATTTTGGCCCAAAAAAAAAGAGCGCATGCCTTTCTGAATATTATAATAATCAATTCCAAAATTCTAGAATCATAACAGTTGAGTCACCGCCTGCAAATTGATATCACGACGCACTGGTGCGTTCTTCTCCATGTATTGAGGGACTGATTTGTGGGATATGACTCCTGTACCGCTTTGTCTGGGAGCAATATGGATATAATCATGCGCATATTATTCTGGATGCTTGTAGTTTCTTTATGAGTCTTGCATGCTGCCTCATCTGCAGTGGCTAATCAATCAGATCAATAATCAACGCTAAGCTCGTCTTGAGTGGCTTTCGCTTCTGAGCCTGAAGACGACAGCCATCCAATCACACTTCAGGCTTGCTGGTGGTTACCAAGGCAACTACTTGAGTGTCCTGTTCTGTGCTGGAGTCCTTCTCCTCGGGGGTTTCACCCCAAATCTGCCATTAGACTCTGATTATTCTAATGAGGCTCCGTTACTGAGCAGAAAACGCCGGCATCAGGCTCCGGCTCTGCCTGAATGGTACGGTTACGCTACTGCCCTCGTGCTCACCTATAATGGTACAACAGTACACCTTCACGCTAGGACAAGTCTGGCATGCTACTGCCCTTACGTTTACCTATAGGGTTACAGGATTACACTAATACCGCACGGTTACTGACCTCACTCTCACCTGTAGTGTTACAGCATTACTCTAATACAGCACCGTTACCCTACTGACATCACTCTCACCTGTAGTGTTACAGCAGTACACTATTACAGCACTGTTACCCTACTGACCTCACTCTCACCTGTAGTGTTACAGCATTACTCTAATACAGCACCGTTACCCTACTGACATCACTCTCACCTGTAGTGTTACAGCAGTACACTATTACAGCACTGTTACCCTACTGACCTCACTCTCACCTGTAGTGTTACAGCATTACTCTAATACAGCACCGTTACCCTACTGACATCACTCTCACCTGTAGTGTTACAGCAGTACACTATTAACAGCACTGTTACCCTACTGACCTCACTCTCACCTGTAGTGTTACAGCATTACACTAATACTGCACCGTTACCCTACTGCCCTCACTCTCACCTGTAGTGTTACAGCATTACACTAATACTGCACCATTACCCTACTGACCTCACTCCCACCTATAGTGTTACAGCATTACACTAATACTGCACTGTTACTGAATGCACTCTCACCTGTAGTGTTACAGCATTACACTAATACAGCACCGTTACCCTACTGACCTCACTCTCACCTCTAGTGTTATAGGGTTACAGCATTACACTAATACTGCACCGTTACCCTACTGCCCTCACTCTCACCTCTAGTGTTATAGGGTTACAGCATTACACTAATACTGCACCGCTATCCTACTGACCTCACTTTCACCTGTAGTGTTACAGCATTACACTAATACTGCACTGTTACCCTACTGACCCCACTCTCACCTATAGTGTTACAGCATTACACTAATACCGCACTGTTACTGACCTCACTCTCACCTGTAGTGTTACAGCATTACACTAATACTGCACTGTTACCCTACTGACCCCACTCTCACCTATAGTGTTACAGCATTACACTAATACTGCACCGTTACCCTACTGCCCTCACTCTCATCTATAGTGTAACAGCATTACACTAGTACTGCACCGTTACCCTACTGCCCTCACTCTCATCTATAGTGTAACAGCATTACACTAGTACTGCACCGTTACCCTACTGCCCTCACTCTCACCTGTAGTGTTACAGCATTACACTGATACTGCACCACTACCCTACTGACCTCACTCTCACCTCTAGTGTTACAGCATTACACTAATACGGCACATTTACCCTACTGCCCTCACACTCATCTATAGTGTTACAGCATTACACTAATACTGCACCGCTACCCTACTGACCTCACTCTTACCTGTAGTGTTACAACACAGCGCTGTTACAGCACGGACACTGCTGTTCTCACACTCATCTAAAGGGTTATACTGTTAACCTACTGTTACAGCGCTTTACACTACTGTACATTGACGTTCAGGAGTATAGCCTAATACCAGAGTGGGGATTTTAGAGCCTTATTGCTTCTGATTTTTAGTTCAGAATGATTTCAGAGAATCACCGTGGTTATTGGATTAAATCGCTGCACGTATTACAGTAATAGTTTTAAGTGTTTTGGCTGGAAACATAGCGGTTAAGGTTTCGAAGTGCCAAAAGGAAAAATGGTTCAATCCTTGATTTAGAGATAGATAAAGTCAAGTGGACTCTCCCTTTCATTAGGCCATCATGACCTGGACAGCATGAGCACAAACATATTTTAGAAGTGATTAGGGAATCAAAGAATAACACTTTGATTTACAATGGGTAGCAGCAGTATTGAGAGGAAAGAATGTCCGTCTAGATCCAGATAGTCACCGACTGTGAATACTGGCGTTACCATAACCAGTTGGTCTGAGTCGGGTTTCAAGCGGTTGCAGCTGTAGTGTGAGGAGTCACTGTAAGGCCTTAGCATATGACATGAAACATATACTGACAGGAAATCTGTTACAGTGCTCAGATATTCATGGTTAACTTGAAGCTGCTATTAAATGTTCACGTGCTCAAATATTAGCTTGGTGCTAGCATAGCATCCCATAGGGGCACTAGCAGAAATTAGCACAATTTTTTTTTCTTGGACATAAAAATAAAAATGTAAAATCTGTCACAGGTGTAATGCTGGGAAAGATGAGTTTATAAAAAAAAAATCTGAAGGCGGCGAATCCACAAAGGCAAGAACATCAATGACCAAGGTGGGGCTGTAAGCTAAACACAGGCGACGCTAATGACAAGGAGGCAGGACAGGGAGGCAAACGGACCACCACAACAACAACAAAAGCACATGGCAGGTCACACGGGGGAAGGTAAACAAAGATGGATTAGAATTATTACCGCACTTACAGTTACGCCACTACATTATTGCAACACAGCAGTGTTACAGCACCTCAACACAACACAGCAACACTGCTGTATTATAATTATAACAGTGTTATAACACAACACAGCAACACTGCTGTATTATAATTATAACAGTGTTATAACACAACACAGCAACACTGCTGTATTAGAATTATAACAGTATTATAACACAACACAGCAACACTGCTGTATTATAATTATAACAGTGTTATAACACAACACAGCAACACTGCTGTATTATAATTATAACAGTGTTATAACACAACACAGCAACACTGCTGTATTAGAAGTATAACAGTGTTAAAACACAACACAGCAACACTGCTGTATTAGAATTAGAACAGTGTTATAACACAACACAGCAACACTGCTGTATTAGAATTATAACAGTATTATAACACAACACAGCAACGCTGCTGTATTATAATTAAAACAGTGTTATAACACAACACAGCAACACTGCTGTATTAGAATTATAACAGTGTTATAACACAACACAGCAACACTGCTGTATTATAATTATAACAGTGTTATAACACAACACAGCAACACTGCTGTATTAGAATTATAACAGTGTTATAACACAACACAGCAACACTGCTGTATTAGAATTATAACAGTGTTATAACACAACACAGCAACGCTGCTGTATTATAATTATAACAGTGTTATAACACAACACAGCAACACTGCTGTATTATAATTATAACAGTGTTATAACACAACACAGCAACGCTGCTGTATTAGAATTATAACAGTGTTATAACACAACACAGCAACGCTGCTGTATTAGAATTATAACAGTGTTATAACACAACACAGCAACGCTGCTGTATTAGAATTATAACAGTGTTATAACACAACACAGCAACGCTGCTGTATTATAATTAGAACAGTGTTATAACACAACACAGCAACACTGCTGTATTATAATTAGAACAGTGTTATAACACAACACAGCAACACTGCTGTATTATAATTAGAACAGTGTTATAACACAACACAGCAACACTGCTGTATTATAATTATAACAGTGTTATAACACAACACAGCAACACTGCTGTATTATAATTATAACAGTGTTAAAACACAACACAGCAACACCGCTGTATTAGAATTATAACAGTGTTATAACACAACACAGCAACACTGCTGTATTATAATTAGAACAGTGTTATAACACAACACAGCAACGCTGCTGTATTATAATTATAACAGTGTTATAACACAACACAGCAACGCTGCTGTATTATAATTATAACAGTATTATAACACAACACAGCAACACT
>JAMWET010006752.1:515000-539444 GCA_024036415.1 Prochilodus magdalenae
GGGGACCCAGGGTGGATATATATATACATATACAGGGGTTGGACAATGAAACTGAAACACCTGGTTTTAGACCACAATCATTTATTAGTATGGTGTAGGGCCTCCTTTTGCGGCCAATACAGCGTCAGTTGGTCTTGGGAATGACATATACTGCGTCCTGCACAGTGGTCAGAGGGAGTTTAAGCCATTCTTCTTGCAGGATAGTGGCCAGGTCACTACGTGATGCTGGTGGAGGTTCGTCCTTCTTGGTGGTATGCTGACATTACCCTGGATACCGTGGCTCTTGATACATCACAAAGACTTGCTGTCTTGGTCACAGATGCGCCAGCAAGACGTGCACCAACAATTTGTCCTCTTTTGAACTCTGGTATGTCACCCATAATGCTGTGTGCATTGCAGTATGTTGAGCAGAATGTTCTTACCTGCTAAACTGCACCTTCACACTCTGCTCTTACTGGGCATTATGCAATTAATGAAGACTCTTACCAGGCTAAGCCATGAGACCTCCCACACACTCTGCAGGTACTTCAGTTTCAATGTCCAACCCCTGTATATATGATATATCTTATACTATATATATACCCAATTTTTTTTTAGTAATCTTTACACCCAGTAATTTTGCAAAACTTGAACTGGATTCGGAAACAAAGTGATGGCATGTGAGTAGAGGCTTTAATATTTGTCAAATAAAAGAACATACCATCGCTGTCCAACGAAAAACAAGTATCTCCAAAATGGCAGCTTTACAGGAGAGGGCAAAAACCTCATGAGATTGTAATGGAAGTCAATGGAACCAGACTTTTTTGTAAACAACTTTGGCTCATTTCTGTTGGTCCATTATTCCTAAACAGCTGCTGCTGTGTTCAAAAGATGCATAAAAGTAAAAATCAACAAAAATGGAGATACATGTTTTTCATTGGACAGCGACGATATAATAAAGGCACGGTTCAGTAAAAGGTGTAGTTGTAGCCAGCTGTAGTCAGCCACAATTCTGTACAGTGCTAATCTAGTAAGAAAGATCAGAAGTGGGAAAATCCCAGACTTCTAAGAGCCTAAGAGTTTGTGGAACTGCTTTTGTTCTCTGGAGCCGTTTGACCCGAGGCCGCTCTAAAAGATCCATCTGACTTGATAAACGAGAGCTGAGACACGTTTTCTCTTATAGGTTAAAGCCGTTCTTCAGTCTGAAGCCTGACACTCTGGACCGAGACTGTCCTAAAACTCATACCCAACCCTGGAGGCAGCTTTTTGTATAGGCATGATGCAAGAGCGGACACACCGTGCATGTTTGACCAGAGAAATACATTTTCTCTGTTGTTGAAGCTGAAGCCTATTCCCAGTCTAGCCGCGCTATCTCTGCCTTCTCAGTCACGGCCTTAACAATGCGGCGATGCAACCTGCGCTGAATGTATCGCAATTGAATAGTCCACCTTAAAAATGTAATAAAGGGACGTCTGTATTGCTTTCCCGAACCTTAAACGGATTTGCTTTAATGAAAAGCCGTAATAACAGCGGAAGCGGTGCAGGAGCTTTCCATAGGGGGTTTGCAAAATGCCGTAGACCCCTCACTGACATGCAAGCGGAATGCGATGCACACAAGATATTGCGGAAAACGTGCCAAGACCCATCGATCCGTTATATTGACTTAACATTGTTTTAAGCGCTGCCCACTGGAAAGCAATATAGCTGTGCCTTCTTTACATTTCAGAGTGGATTGTATTCGGTTCTGGCACGAAGTCAGCATCGGGTTTTAAAAATGCAAATCCTCCTGCATTTGTGGATTGCATTTCACATTTTCCACTGTAGTGATTCCTTTTCAATTTGGCACAAACCCCTCTCAATAATAACAGCCAATTACCATATAAGAGCACTTTGTAGTTCTACAATTACAGACTGTAGTCCATCTGTTTCTCTGGATACCTTGTTTCACCCTGTACTTCAACCTGTTTGGTTGGTGGACGATTCTCAGTCCAGCAGTGACGCTGCGATGCACACTCCAGCAGCACTGGTGTGTCTGATCCCCTCACACCAGCACCACCCACACTAACACACTCCCACAATGACGTCAATGCCACTGCAGTGTTGAGAATCATCCACCACACACATAATACCTGCTCTGTGGTGGTCCTCTTGGGGTCCTGACCATTGAAGAACAGGGTAATAGAGTATACAGAGAAACAGATGGACTGATATGGACAATATATATTGAGCTACACATACAGAAGTAGCGGTGCCGGTCTGCCTGATGCCTGAGTATGGAGCTGTAGAGGTTCCTAATGGTGTCCTGTGATAATCCATCCCATGCAGCTTGAATATTCTCACACAGCTCCTGCAGATTGTGAGGTAGGGGTGGAGGTGGAGGGACACCAGGCCTTCTGGTTGTGTGACAACAGACCATTCATCTTGGTGCTGACCACGGTGCCTCCACTCATGGATTCATTGTGTTCACCAACACAAATCGGGACTCATCACTGGAGATGACCCACTGCTAACATGAGGTGCTAAGGGAAGTCGTCGTAACGGCCCATCGTAACGGCCCATCGTAACGGCCCATCGTAACGGTTGCGTGGAGCAGGTGTCTGCCAATGGTGCTGGCACCAAAGATGACTCATTAAGGGCATCACTGCTCACTGAATTTCCGCTATCGTGGCTGTTGGGTCAGTCAGGTACAGCGATAAGTCCTGTCCCTGCAGATGTCACATGCGGCATGTCACATCATTGGGATGTCGCACGACGTCAGACCTACCCACCAAGTTTCATAGCTGGGTGCATCTATATGACTGTGATTTCGGTATTTCAGTACTGCCTCCTCCAAGCAGTACTCGAGAATTCATGCATGTTCCTGGTGGACTCGTCTTGTTAATATAGGAAAAGAAAGTCAGCCTGTGGAAGAAGTGTTAACGAAATTCTCACCCTTCAGGCTGTTTGTGTTAAAGAGAGGAACTTTTCCTTTTTAATGAAGAGACCTGTGCAGGGATCTGGTTTATGTCCCTTTGTGGGGACCGAAACCTGTTTATACGCAGTACTTACGGTGTGAGGACCTTTCTGGCCCCCGCAATGTAAACCAGTCAGTTATTAGGGTAAGCTAGGGCTAAGGTAGGGTTAGGGTTGTAGTAGCAGTTCCGGTTAAGGTTTGGCTAAGTTTCCAGGAAGTGAATGGAAGTCTGCGTAATGGCCCAACAATTCACAGAAACGAGTGTGCACGTGTGTGTGTGTGTGTGCAAAGGTTTGTGGGCATGCATATGCGTGCGCCTTTCTTTAAGAAGGACACAGTGTGAGTTGAGGACAGAAGACGACTCATGCATGTTTTATTACGGCGGACCCGTCACCGCGGTGATGCCAGCTTGTGCCGGCGTCACTCACCAACCGGAACGGATCATTACTCACACACACACACACACACACACACAGAGTCTCTCTCTCTCTATCTCTCTCTCTCTATCTCTCTCTCTTCATCTCTCTCTCTCTTCCTCTCTCTCTCTCACGCGTACAGGCTCGTCTCTGCTCCGCTGGGCGGCTGTGAGTGTGTTTCTAATTAGCACCTGAGAGAGAGGCGGAGTCATTAATATGCAGCGCAGAGGTGACAGTGGACCATCACACCGCTCTGCTGTTGCCATAACAACTACATGGATATGAAGCCAGGCTTCATATTTTAACATTTTTAATCGTCGGAAAAGACGGCACGTTCCTTCTGCTTTAATAATGGAGGTATGGCACAGGGGCGATCAGCCTAGGATATTGATTGGCTTACTTGGCTTTTGGCTTTTACTGCTCAGGCTTTGATTATGGGATGGATGGAGAAGAAGTGGACTGATCGATCATTCAGTTGTTTGCTGTCAACACCAACACCACCGCACCCCCCCTCCCCCCACCACCACCACCACCAGCAATACTCCTCATGGAACGTGTTTTGGCTTTTCAGCATGCATGTACATTACACAGATAGCTATAACAACGAACCAGGTTCGTACGTACCACCTGACGTCCGAGGACTGCCCAAAGGAGGCTGCGTCGTTATCATTCTGGTCTTCCGTTTCTGACAGGAAAGACTAAAAGTGCTTTCCTGAGGGATGAAACTGGAGGAAAATAGTCACTCACTGGGAGGGAATCTGAAATGGTCCTGGTGGCGTGATTGAAGGTGTGACTTGTGCAGTGAGGTGAGGCTGAAGGAAGAAAATCACAGTGTGTGGTTCGTCCAGTCTTTGGACATGAGCCTTTTCCTGTTATCTGAGCTGTCCTGATGGAAATGCCATGTGGATTATGAGCATGACGTTGCTGGTTCTCGCCGACGTTGGGTTGCCTTAGTAAGTACGTTCGGAATGTCTGTTGTATTTTGACGGTGTAGTCTGAATGATGCTCCTTAAGGTCATATCCCAATTTTGTGGCGCTTGGAAAGGGAAAAGGGAAGTTCGGAAACCTCTGAATCCTCAGCAACATGGATATAATCTCATATTGGAATTGGGGGTTGGGATATTTTTATGTTTTAACCGATCTCTGCAGAAATTCGCTGGGAAAGCATTCATTTATTTATCCATTCATTCGTTTATTCGTTTAATCCGGATGAAATTAGCTCAGATTCCACAGAAACCGTGGAAGTTTCGCTCTGTTACCGTTCCGCTTCATCTGCCTCTACTTTATCAGACTTGCCTAATAGCACAAACATGCTACGTCACTATGCAGAGCAACCGAAGGTGATTTGTGATCTGCCAGTAAAGACTGGGATCAGCCCAGTGTTCATCAGCCTCTTAGAACCTGATGTAATGGAAAAAGGAGAAGAGGGATTGTCTTGGTCCGTTTGGTCTGAAATCAGTTGGGGTTGAGTATAGTGTGAGTGTACATGTCGATGCCCAACACTAATATGTTTTTTTTAGTTAGTTTCATTCTTGATTCCTCTCTTCCTTTGTCCCCTCTCTCACTCCCTAGCTGAGGCTGTTGATAAATCTCGCATCCTGTGCTGAGTTGTGTTGGCTTGCTCTATGGAATGCCTGAACTCGTGGACCTCTCCAGCAAACTCATAGACCTCTCCTCTGTTCTGGTTTTCTGGGGAGATGGGCTCTCTTTGATATCCTTGATGATTTTGTTGGAGACAGAGAGGGGTCTTCCCCTGTTGGAGTGTGCCGTGCCAGAGTCTCCTGCTTTCCTTTTTTATTTACCTTCTCATGCATTTGGAAGAAGAGCTCTAAAGCAGAGCTGTAACCTGAAGTCGTCTAGGGCTGGTTTAATATGTCCTCTGGCACAGTGTTTGTGTTTATGTTAATGGGGACAGGGTTAGTGTTATGCCCAAACAGTAGAAATAGTTTCTAATTGTGATGTTTATTAATGTGTTATTGAACATGCTTAATGTCCCATGTCTTTACGTGAGCTTACACTGTGGTCCCGCAGAGCTCTAAGTAGGTGTAGCCAATACAGCAATATTTGATTCAACGATATCGTGAGAAAGTATGTCTCAGTGTCCTTTTAGGAGCCTTGCAGATATTGCCAGTACAGGACTTTGACTATTGCACACTTAACTGGGTTTAGTGCAGTGCAATAAGTGGAATCAAAAGCTGCTACTGGCTCTTCAGCGAAGTGGTGCATGCACCATGGCTATGTCCTGACATACCTGACAGGACAGGGCAATCCCACATTTGCCCCCAAGACATTCATCTGGTTCTACAAACACTACCGAGAGATTTGGACGCAAAACTACAACTCGTATTTGGTGGTTTGTTGAGATGTTTGCTGGGTTCGTTTGTTAACCTTCCCTTCTTTCTCCTCATGTCTATGTCCAGGTGAACTGTGTGATGAGGTCCTATGAAGCCCTGCACTGGAGCTGATGTTCCCGGTCAGCGGGAGACTCCGGAGCCAAGGCTGGGAGACTCCGGAGCGGACTGAGGAACTGCAGAGTCCCGCTCCTGTGCCGGGAATCCACTCTGACCACATCCATCCCTCACTCCCGCCCTCACTTTGCAACCCCTCCCAACTGCTCTGTCAGGCTTGCCCCTGAACCCTGTCACTACGGTTACCATGTCCAGCCGAAGGAAGTCTTTCACTCCCTGCATGGTGTGTGTCAGCGATGTGCCAACGGACAGCCCTGTGGAAATGGATATCTTGGCGGATGAGGTGATGGAGGACAGGTCTTTCTCTCTGCAGCCTTCATTAGATCCGCATCAAGTGTCAGTGAGGGAGGGCGGGGCCGAGCATAAGGGGAAGAGTCCTGTGGAAGGGACAGAGGGGAAGATGGAGGAAGAGAAATCCCTTGCCCCACAGAAACAGCAAGGTCGGGACTACCAGTGTAAGTACTGCTCCTTCTGCACCCAGAACCTCAACGACTTCAAAGAGCACGTGTACTCGACGCACCCTAACGTCATTCTGAACCCTCTGTATCTGTGTGCCGTCTGCAACTTCAGCACCAAGAAGTTTGACTCCCTAACAGAACACAATGAAACACTTCATCCAGGAGAGAGCAATTTCAAGTTCAAGCGAATTAAACTGGACAACCAGACCATCCTAGAGCAAACCATTGAGAATGAGAACGAAGACGATTCAAACTCTCTGAAAACCAAGCACATGCAAGATGATGATGGCTTTGACTTCTTCCCCTCGTGCCCTCCAACAATACAAAACGTCGAAAAGCCGCTGGTTGAAAACGCAGAAGTCTTTAACAATGGAAATGAGGTAGAAAGTCATTTAGATAATCTGATGTTGAAGGATCCAATCACTGCGGTCAATGTGAACGGCACAATCATCATCCCTGAGCCCATGATCCTTCAGGGCCTCTCCCACGTCATGCCTCTGCTGCAGCGTCCGCCCAACCTTAACTCCATTCCGACGATCGCCGTTCCCCTGAATACAAGCAAGTACAATCCTTTGTTGGACAGCAACACTACGCTCATTACGTCCTTCAACAAATTCCCCTATCCGACTCATGCTGAGCTCTCCTGGCTCACAGCTGCATCCAAGCACCCAGAGGAGCAAATCAAGGTGTGGTTTACTACACAGCGACTGAAGCAGGGAATCACCTGGTCACCAGAAGAGGTGGAGGAAGCCCGAAAGAAAATGTTTAATGGCTGTATGCCACCTGCTGACCAGACCTTCACCGTTTTGCCTACGCCTGTGAGCGATCCACTCGCCACCAATCAGTCTGTTGCACCAGCAGTCTCCTGCCACGTCACTGGACAATCCACCCTGTCCACGGTGTCCCCTGCAAATGGGTCACCTGCTACGTGTGCAACTGTCACTGTGACGACCGTTAACAGTATGCAGAATCTCAAGCGCTCCTTGGGAAATCCAACAGTGGCCCAGGAGGTAAAGCGTCCCATGATTCCCTCAGAGGAATCCAAAGATAAGCTACGCATGGCACCCCCACCGGTTCCACCATTGGAAAGACTACCCATGGCTCCTCCTCCTGTACCCCCGGATAGCAAGAGATCCATGCCCCCACCTTTGATAGCCCCGGAAATGAAGAGATCTATTGTTGCCCCTTATGTTATGCCCAAGGGGAAACTGCCAATGGTGTTTCCACTTATACCTCCCAAAGACAAGGTACCCATTGCCCCCCCTCCCCTGTTACCCAGAGATAGACTATCTATGGTGCCCCTACTGTCCACTGATCTAAAGAGGTCAATGGTTCCCCAACAATCGAGGAATCAAGCACCTGCCTCTTTAGTCCTGTCTAAAGACAAAGTGTCGCCTTTACCTACTGAACTAAACCTACCCTTGGTGCCCCCCCTGGTGACTTCCCAATTGAAAAGACCAACAATCATTCAAACTGCACGGGCTCCACCTGTAGCCCCTCCCCTGGTCCCTGCTTTCTCTCTGGAGTGTAAACCACTAGAGCCGACGGCAGAGCAGAAGCTCGTAGGCTCAGAAAGTCGACCCTCAGAGAGTCAGAACGGCAATGGAGTCCCCTGTGGGGACGGTAAGAATTGGTTTCTTGACCAGAGTGCACCGGCCCACAATGGTTCACAGCACTTAAATAGTGACTTTGCTCCAAAGGAGCGTCCGAAAACAGTCCCAACCCAGTTCCCTCTCCTGGAAAGAGTGAAGGGGAAAACTGCTGAGCAGCTGAAGGTTTTAGAGGAAAGTTTTCAAAGGAATAGTTTCCCATCATACAATGAAGTTGATCACATCGCAATCACCACTAGACTCTCCAGAGAGGAGATTGACAGCTGGTTCCTGGAACGACGAGCACTTCGAGACAACTTGGAAAAAGCCCTGTTGAATTCTATGGGCTCCAAGAGAACTGACATTGCAGACAGGAGGTCACGTTCACACCACCAACATGTTTTGCTCAACGGAGTTCACAAACAAGGTGGCCTACCCATGAGCCCTCTGCCTCCCATCATTGCTCCCACCTCATCCTGTGGGCCTCTGGATAGGAAGTCCCTAAACCTCCTCAAGGATGTCTTCGTCCAAACACGGTGGCCTTCGCCTGAGGAATACAGTCGTCTGGAGGCACAGACAGGCTTGACTCGTACAGACATTGTCCGGTGGTTCAAAGACAGCCGTCTAGCCCTGCGAAGTGGCGCCGCGGAGTGGAAGGAGCTGTTCCATAAGCTGAGCGGCAGCGAGCTGAACGGCCGACTGATCTCCGAGCAGCCCTGCGGTGTGACTCAGCCAGGCCAGGAGCGGAAGGTGCCTAGAGCAGAGTGCACCAAACTAAGCAGCCAAGAGATCAAAGACTGGTTCAGCAACACACTGGGCCAGCGTGGGCCTGAAGTAGGGAGGAATGGAGGTCAGAACGGGGGCAGCGGAGAGGAGTGTGGGGGCTGGATGGAGGAAGCAGTAGGGATGAAGTCCAGGATGGCGTCACGAGAGCTGGTCTCAGACACAGATTAGGCGAGAGGAGGGAGAAGGGGCAGGAGGAGAGGGTAAGTTTGATCACGAAGTATTTTTTTTTTTTTGTGTGCGCCTTTCCAGTCTGGTGATTATAGAGACTGAGGGGACACAATAGACCACTCCTCATCAAAGGACATATTTGGCTGTTGCCATGGCAATTTGGAATAGAGGACTGGAACCCAGGTTGGACTCTTTTGATGTTGTTCCGTTAAGAAAAACAAAGCTGTGCAGCGGGGAGTTGAGACATACTGAGATGTTGCTATGCAAATAACGCCGACTTGATGGCTAACAACGTAGTTCCTTCTAAAAGACACAACAGCTATCCAAGTAGTGAAATATTTGTTCATGTCTTGAACTTTTGGGGGAATGGAGCAGTTAAGCCTGCCTTAGCAAATGTTTTCATAATCTTTAAAGGTACACTAATTAATAATTTTGCATTTGGCTCGTAGCACGCATATTGATGTCTCTCTTCTGGCAAACTGGCGTTTCCCAAGATTGCCTCGATGGCTAAAACCAAAGATATTTTTATCAAAAGATTACCATACCTGCCACCATTATGTAATCATCTGTTTGTTGTTTTTTATTGAACCTCAAAATTTACTGACCTTCATTCATGTTCATCGTCTGTTGATGCCGTCTTTTGGCAAACTGGCGTTTCCCAAGATTGCCTCAGTGCCAAAAAACAAAAATACCCCCCCTCCCCAGCTCAGATATGAGCCCACATTTTATATACCATATCCCCCACCATTATGTAGTCATTCTGTTTGTTGATATTTAATGAAACTGCAAACTGACTTTCAGTGATGCTCATTGTCTGTTGATGGCTCTTTGCTTGCAAACTGACGTTTCCCAAGATTGTCTTAGTGGCTATAAGCAAAAATATACCCACCCCCAGCTCAAAAATATGAGCCATCACTTTATATACCATATCTCCCACCATCTTGCGATTTCTTGAATTTTTATGAAACTACTGACTGAAATAAATCTACTGACTTCCATTGATGTTCACTGAGGCTCTCTGCTGGCAAACCAGCTTTTCCCAAGATTACCCATGTGGTTAAAACAATTACTTTTGCTCAGCTCGTAAACAGCTTTGAGCCCACACTTCCACCATTTGGTAATCATTCTGTTTGTTGACTTTGTATGAAACGCCAAAATCGACTAACTTTGATTGATGTTCATCGTCTAAATGATCAACTATGGTTTAGCTGAGCTTAATAAGCAAAATAACCCATTTGGATATTTCCTAAATATGGGTCTACGTGTCCAAAGGTAATTAAAACCTAAAGAAAAGCACCTCTGTTAAACTGACCTCTGTTAAATTGAGAAGTTTTGAGCTACCAATTAAAACACAGGAAAGGATGTTTTGTCAAAATTTGTTGCATCGTTGTTGTAGTAGTTTCGGGCCGATGGCTCATTTTAGCTAATTAAGAAGATAAATATAGACAAAGGAGTGGGAGCGAAGATGTCAAACTCAGCAGGATTGTTTTGGCAGTGTAATTTCACGTCCTTTTGATGATCCAATTATTTGTTAATGTGGCAGAGTAACTGAAGTCCACGGAGCTGCTTGAGCTCAGCCGTACAGGTGCAGGGAATATTGAAGCAAGCGTGAGGTTCCCTTTGGGGTTCATCAGTGGGCCGGGGTAGCGAGTGACTCAGGCTGTCAGAGTGGTAATGATGGCTTTGTTCCCGTTCCCGACAGGTAGGAGCTGCTGCCGCTGTCATTTTGCACAGAAGTGGAAGAGAAGAAAAGGAACAGAGGCTTACTTTGAAACGTTGTATTTTTGGAACCAATGATTTCACTCTTGCCCTCTCGCGCTGTGCCAGCCAGCACACACCGCCAGTCAGAAGCGGAAGGGGCCTCATCCCTGCACGGAGCGGCGGGTGGCAGGAGCGCCGTCGAAACATTGCCGGAACGTTGCGGGAAGGTTTTTTTTTGGTTTTTTTCCGAGGCCCATGGTGCCATGGTTTGGCGACAGGGAGGGACAGAGTGAATGCACTGAGGAGATGGGAGACCGTTGAGTGCCAAAGCTGGATTTGCTGCATAACTACATTTAAAAAAAAGGGGTTCTTGTAAATAATTTTTTTTTTTCTGTTCTGCTACAGATTTGTACAATTTCGGGGGAACTTTTGTTACATTTTATAATGGGAGCAGGTGGCCCCCAGTTTTTGCTCTGGCTGGTCTTTTCAGTGGACACGTCGTACATTTTGTAACAACACCATGCACCACTACAGGCATTGGCAATACATCAGACAGTTTTACAGAGCCAGACTTTCATTACAGTTTGTCTTTGGAGGGACTTCTTTAAATCAGTGCATTTATTGACTGGTTCAAGGTGCTGTTATACTTTCTGGATATTACTCGCCGTCGCTTTTGCTATAATTACAGTTCTTACAGCGTGACATTTTGAAAACAAAACAAAAGTTAAAAAAAAGGAAAAAAAGAAAAAAAAAAGGAAAATCACTTTGCTGTTAAACTCACTGATGGACAAAAAAACACAATCACACTCACTCAATCCTATCCGATATGTCTACACACGACAGTTTAACCTGTAACTCTTCTGTTGCAAATCTGTTCTGTCCTGCTTAGGTAAACACACAGCAGTTGCCAGCCTTGATACGTGTTGGCTTTTGTAAACGTAGTGCTAGTTCAACTCCGACCGTAGAGAAAAATTAACCTGTTACCAGATACACGCTCCGTATGTACTGCTTCTGTAGTGTCAGCGTCACATATATTAGACATACTGTACTTATACCAAGGTCCTGCTTACTACTCTCCAAAAGACAGATGTTGTCTGCTGTAATCAAATAAAACACAGCCTACTCAACGATCCCAATTTGTGGAAATCTAACTTCTATGAAATATATTACTGCTCACCAACCTATATAGCCTTCTATATAGGATCTAAGCTGTCTCGTCACTGTCCAAAGAAAATCATGTATCTCCATTTTTGTTGAGCACAGCAGCTGCTGTTTACACCACCAAAAGAAATGACCCAAAACTGCTTGGTAAGATGTCTGGTTCCATTGACTTACATTCAGTTAAATTAGGTTAATTAGCCCTCTCCTGTAAAGCTGCCATTTTGGAGATACTTGTTTTTCTTTGGACGGTGACCGTATATTAGTCGGCTGATGAGACCGTGTTGTTGTTGTAGTAACCGCTTTATGTAATGTTTCCTGATGTAGCTTCCAGGGGTATTAAATGCTTTGAACGTCTGCTTTCTATCAATGCTGGCACGACAGGTAAGTGTCTCTAGAATGAATCCTTTTATGTAAAAGCATGTTAAACGTTGTTGCCAATCTTGCAGATGCAACCATACAGAAGGTCTAAGAAATGATTGGAATTCTCTTTCCATGTTCTATGGATCTATTGACCCTCGGATGTAAGGCGAAACCCATATGAGCAGAATTACCGTGAAGACTGGTGAACCTATCTGACATTCCGGTATGACTATGACTATGAAGTCAGATTTCCCAATATATAAAGAGGTACCCAGAGAAACGAATGAGGCCACAATGTTAGAAAATGCCATTTATTGATTAAAGAACATCATCCGGTTTGTATGTGAACCTTTGCTTTCAGTATCTGGTGTGAACCCCACATGCAGCAATAACCACAGTTAAACGTTTCTGGTAACTGTTCCTCGGCTTGGAGAAACGTCAGCCCATCCCTTCGTACAGATTAGCTTCAACTCTGGGGTGTCTGGGGGTTTCCTCCCATGAACTGCTCACTTCAGGACCTTCCTGACATTTCTACATATGGAGTATCCAAAGCAGAACATTAATAACCATCCTTATTAGAACTACTTGAGAGCGTAGGATTCCTGTGATGCTGCTTGACCCATGTTCCCTTGATCTCATGAAAAGATGACTCCACATTGTTCTTTTTATATTAGCTGGTATAATTCAAAACGCATTGTTCCGTCGATAATGGCAAGCTGTCCTGTCCAGAGCCAGGGCCCAAACCATAATACTACCACCACCATGTTTTTTCACCAAGTATAAAATATTCATCTCATTTGCTTATAGGAAATGTATGGAAATCTGATTATGTTTGTCATATTTGTCCAGAAACATGGAAAGTTCCCCACAAACTTTCAAGCACCACTGTAAGCTAACTGTAAGTCGGTTGCTTCATTTCATAGCAGCAAGGCTGTCTGAACCTGGTCCTCAAAACACCTCCATCTGCTGTTTATGAGTTGAAGACATGTGACATTTGACGTCTGACAATCATATTTGACAAAGCACAGGCAGCCGAGGCTCTGCTGCTTACATTAAATGTTTCCTGTCTGCTGGAGTAGTACTGTTTCACCGCACTCTTACCGTTTCTCCACTCAGTGTGCCATGTCCTCCAGATTCCGCAAAAGAGCTTTCTTGAGACGTAGTTGGACTGAGGGCGTTTTGAACGGAAGCTAGCCCAAGGAATGCTTTCTACACTCCTAGCATTCTAAGTAAGAGTTCCCTCATCCTAGCTTGCTGCTAGTCACATGGATGGTCGTGTGGGTTGTTACAACCACACACTAGGACACAACTCACAGTGTTGCCCGTGGCACTGGATGAGAGAGGGATTTTCCTGAGTCATGGACCAGCCTGAGCCTTCCCTTCTCATTAGCATGATGTTCTGGATGTGCTACGGTGTAGCAGTGTGGGGTTGGAATATTTTGGTCAGTGCTGCAAAGTCTTCTTAATGTGCTTTTCATTTAGGAACGGGCTTGGTGAGTGCACATGTGCAGGATGTGCCAGAGCAGACAAATATGGAAGACCATTAACAAGTATTAAAGAGAGAATTAGACACATTAATGGGAGATTGAGCCAATAAGAGTTTCCAAAGCTCTTTATAGGTTATTTGTTGAAAGTCTTTCAGAGTGGTTTGATGTGAAATGGGTTTGTTTTTTTTTTAGAGAAACTTGGAGACTGATATTTTACGGTGGTGGTGGTGGTGGTGGTGGTGATGGGAACCAGAAGTCATCAGCTCTGCAACACAATCATAGCCATCTTGTTTACTATTGAAACCACTGGTGTACCTACAGGAGTCTTGTGAGTTTATATCTTTAACGTTGCTGCTGGTAAAGTAGTGGAAACTCTTGGGGGGGTAAAAATTCGTTGAGGACTGTTTTGCCTCACAACACCCTGCATGTGCATCTGTTTTAAGCCAAAGCTCAAAACTACCATGAAATAAGGACTCGGACGTCAGGCAGCATATCGTCGCTGTCCAATGAAAAACATGTATCTCCATTTTTGTCCATTTTGACTTTTATGCATCATTTGAAAACAGCTGGTGCCATTTACACACAGTGAGATTTGCATGATGAACGGACCAACTGAAATGGCCCAGAAGTGCTCGGAAGGACCTCTGGTTCCATTGACTTGCATTAAAATCGAATGAGGTTTTTGGCCTCTCCTGTAAAGTTGCCCTTTTGGAGATACTTGTTTTTCTTTGGACAGCGACGATATCCATATCCATTTCATATAGTAACTTTACAGTGAAGGGAGCTTTTGGAGGCGGACATCTGTGAACGAGTCTGACTCGTTAAGGTTCTCTAAGCATTTCCCTTCGAACCCTGGGGTCAAAAACCAGAAGATAGCAATAGACGAGTGTAAATATGTACCTACAGTACATGCAGGGTCTGGAGACACCAGCAGTGTTCACAGTGTATCCGAGGGTGCTCTGATCATTAGCGCAGTGATACATTTCCGTACAAAGTGGGCCACATTAAGGGGGGCTGGAATGTATAATCTAAAGTGCGAGTTGTCCAGAGCAGTTAATGAGGGGCCCCGGCTCTGGGGAGAAGCTGTTAACATGTGTAGTTATGCTGGCTTTAATGGCCCCGAATCTTCTACATGAATTATTCCTTGATGTTTTCGGGCCTAGAACCATTCTGTGCTTTCGTCAATGAGAGAGCAGATGTTGGGAGTCATGAGAAAACTTATTATAGTTGTGAGCTTGACAGTGCAACACCCCCCCAACCTTCCCCTCCCCTCCCTCCTTTCATGCCTGCTGGGTGTTTCGCAGCTCCAGCAACTAAGAAACAAGCAAGGGATCGAATGCCTGACACACATTAAGCTTGGCTCGGGACTGAAATTGATTTCAAGTGGGGAAAGTTCTTCTGAATGGCGACTTCAGTGCCCGGCCAGGGCTTCGTCTCTATCTGGAGTACTTAAAGAGTTATAGGGGGGGTGATTAGGGCAAAGCAATGTAGAACACAGAAAGTGAACGATGATGGGTGGAACAGCGAGAGGGGATTTACAGTGTGGTACAGAGAGTTACAGTGCAGCTGGTGCCGGCAGTTACGTCTTATGCAATGTCCATTACATAATGTTTTATGGAATAGCCAGTCCCTGTTTCAGAGGGATTTTACTCTCTCTATGCAGGGGAGGGCCTTTTTTGCTAAGCACCCCCACACGCGCTCCTTGGGTGGAATGATCAGAGAACTGAATGAAACAATAGCTCAGTGTCCTCCATCTGCTCTGAAGAGCATACGAGAACGAAGGAAAGGGAACGGACGAGTGGACTAGATTCCTGCCCCCTCACAAACCTTCTGACAGATGAATCCGCTCTTGACTTCCCTCAGTGCACCATAAACAGCCAGGCCTTTATCACGTCTACATACGTGATATGTATGAGATTTGAGATTTGAATACCTTGTTGATCCCACAGTGGGGAAATTTAGTCTCCGCATTTAACCCATCCGTGTAGTGAAACACCCACAAACACACTCACTAGTGAACACACACACTAGGGGGCAGTGAGCACACTTACCCAGAGCAGTGGGCAGCCCTATCCACGGCGCCCGGGGAGTAGTTGGGGGTTTGGTACCTTGCTCAAGGGCACCTCAGTCGTTACTGTCAGTTCAGGGAATCTAATCGGCGACCCTCCGGTCACAAGGCTGGTTCCCTAACCTCCAGCCCACGACTGCCCCATGATGTGTTATAAGGTGGAGTCCGTAGGTTCGGTATATATGTGTAAACAATTGAGAATCAGTCTGAGCCACTACACTGGAAGGGACTCTCGGCCTATCTGAGTCAAAGCTGTCTCTGTCCTACCCCCCACCTCACCCCTCCTTCTTTTTTGCTAAAGGCTTGATTCTGTACAGATATATCTACCACTGAAATCACAAGAATTTGCTAGTTGTATCTAAGTCCCAGCGCGGAAGAATGACCTGTGGTTGCCTTGCGTTCCGACTCTGGAAGAAAAGAGCACCATGGTGGGGTGGCGTAAAATAATTGTTAGCTCCGGTTGTGATTCCAGGTCCTGTCTGGTTCCACCATGTCTGTCATTTTTCTGGACTGTGGCGACTGCTTCAGTGCAGGATCTGGTGACTTGCACCTACCGTGAACTGTAGGAGGAACCCCGGGTTATATTAATTGTACCCTGCCTGTAAATATTTCATCAGATTCCATTAGAAATGTGTTGGTGGCTTTTCTTCTTGACCCAGCGAGCCCAAATCTGTCTGTCCTTTCTAAAGTAGGTTAATCTTGATCTTGTGGGCACTAGGGGTTGTCCAGACTAGGCACCTTGTCAATGTTACAGCTTTAAGCTCGAGGTTGACTAGTCGCTAACACCATGGAGGCCTCTGGAAAGCCAACAGGTGGTAACTTGTTGGGTTTGTATTTTGTTTATTGCTGGATAGTTCATGTAACACTCAGTAGTAGTATCATATAAACAGTTTTAGTCTGTTATACACTCATCGTTTAAAAAGGGTTTCAAAAGTAACTGCACCTGGAAGGAACCAACAGACAGGCATGAAACTTGGTGGGTAGGTTTGACATCAGGAGACAAGCAATTCAAGTTTTGGCCATGCATGTGACGTTTGCCGGGACGAGTCTTGTCGTTGTACCTGACTAATCCAACAGTCATGATTATGGACATCCAGCGAGCAGTGATCCCCTTCATGAGTCATGTGAGTGCCAGCACCACTGGCTCCACGAAGCAGGACTGCATGCACACAGACCAGTACGACAACTGTCCTTTACACAACGTTAGCATCACCAAAGACTGCAATGGTGACGTGGGCACAGACTTTGTCCCATGGAGTGGACTACAGAACGGCAGTGCGTTCATCTTCAAGTGGACACGTGTCCGTCCAAACGAAACCGCCAGTGGAGCAGGTAGCGTGACTAAAACGTTTTGTTGTCACAGGTCCAGAATGCCTGGTGTCACTCCACCTTCACCCCTACCGCACCATCTGCAGGAACTGTGTTGAGGGATATTCAAGCTGCATGGGATTGGATTATCACAGGACACCATTAGGAACTTTCTACAACCCATGCTGAGACGTCTGGAGTGTTGCATTAGCAAACATTGGCGGCCTGACTGAGAGGACAGACTCTCTGTATATGTGCTTTTAATAAATAATACCCATATCAGGTCATAAATGTAATCCTCATTTATTGTTCCCACAGTACTATTATTTTGATGATTGATGTGTATTAGGTCCTATGGAAGGTCTTGAACAAAGCATTTAACTCTTACTGATCTGTGCCTGAGTATGTATTGTCGTATTTCAAAGCTTAATGCATTAATGCAGGAACATGAACACAAAATATTGGATTTTATCCACCATTGTTAGCTAATGACACTTTTTTGTTTTTTTAACTTTTAGACCAACAAACCATTTGATTAAATTAATGTTGTGCTGCCAAGCACGTTGCATGTAGGTGTACACATCCCGTATGTATAATCCACAGAACATGTGCACCGGTTTGGAAGTTGCGGAGTTGGATGTCGCGAGAAAATGAATCTTGGGATTTTCCGTGTATGTTGCGTCCATGGGAAGCCGCAGCCAAAGTTCAAATAAAGGTACTGAATGAAACTGGAATGGATTCTAGCCCACTTGTAACACATTAGTCATTGTAGGCTGACCTCTACTGCGCACCAGACAGGAAATCCAATCCAATTTGTCGGCTTTGGGCTTCCTTATCTCCTTTCCAAGGAAACAATGTATGATTGTATTTACAACAACCAATTCATTGGAAATCGGAGCGCGGTCGGGAGGTGAAGTGGGCGGGATGTTTCAGTTTAACGTTGCCTTATCAGTGTTTGACACTTTAATGGGCCTGCACAAAAGATCTACTGAGGCAAGCAGATGGGATTATCAAAGAAGAAGCTTTTTACCTGGTACGTTTGATGGTGTGTGAACTAGTAAAAGCTTTATCTACAAACATATGAAACTTCAACAGCGTCAGTGTTGTTTTAGCTGTCTAGCAGAGCTTTTACTGGAGTTGAAATGAATGAGTGTAAACTCAAATAGCCATAATTTCAGCTATTAATTCGAGGGCATTTAGTTCCACATTTTATTACCCACCCAGTTTTTTAGGAGGTTGCTCAATCTTCTGTACAGACACTGTACTGACTGAAGCCCTGGAACTCTGCAGACAATCACGAGATGTTTGGTGGTTTCTTCCATGGTGAGTGTTCGGCATGGGCTTTAATGCAGTTTCTTCAGTTCTTAGAGCGCTTTAGCTGGCAGTTGTGGCCTTCAGTAAGTGCAATGTGAAGCTCGATTGTATTAAGATTAGTTGACTTGGCTATGCCAGAAGATCTTACTTCTTTGCCCTAAAGGAGCAAATTGTAAGAGTCTTAGTGCAAATGTTCCAACATGAAACTAAAATGGATAAAAAGGAGAATATGAAGGAAATAAGCACTAAATGGTTACCTAGCTAATGTTAGCATGCTAACAATCTAGCCCCGGCCAGAGATAATAACACCTTGTGCCTCAGGAGGTTGTAGTGACAGTACACCAGCCTCGCTGCTGAAGACTGAGGAATAGGGACTGTGCTTTTCCTTGTTTCTTTATGATAGTGTGAACAACACAACTTTCTGGTCGCATGTTGCCCCCGAATTGAAGTATGTAATTTACAGGTTGTGTCCTATTATATACTGACTTGTTCAAAAGTGCTGTGTGTCCTTTTGTCAGTGTGATTTCGGTTGGTAACCATCTGCCCTGTGAAAGCAACTGTCTAATCTCATTTAAAGCATTGATGGAAATCTTGAGCACACTATCCTCTAGACACTTCACTAAGGTACCATATCACTACCACCATAATGCTTTCACGGAATGGGTGGTTATGCCGCCATGAGCCGTTTGTTTTCTCTTATTCCAGCTTGTACCATAACACCACCTCCACCTGCTCGGACCGTAGTGGTGGTATGCTGACGATAAGCAGGTCCTTCACTTCTTCCAATCCCGTGCCATAACAATAGCTCTATCAAGCTTAACAGAAGTGGTTGGTTTTGTAGCTTAGTGGAATAACACCGCTCCTGCCAGGGAAGCCAGCGCCGACATGTGGGAGACATGGGTTTGGGGGAATCCCAGTCAGGGTAAACTATGCTGTGCTACACTAAAAAGAGTCTTGGGCAAGACGTTCTAACACTACATTGGCCTTGCCTGTATATGATTAACCTTGTAAGTCGCCCTGGACAGGAGCGTCAGCTTAAATGCCAACAAATGTAAATGGTATGCTTGCCATAAGCCGTTCCCTCTCTTTTCCAAGCCTGTACCATAACACTACCTCCACCAGGCTTGATCCCAAAGTGGTTGGTATGCTGCGATAAGCCCGTTCCTTCCACACTTTCCAAACCTGTACCATAACCTAATCTCCCCGACGCTTGACCCAGAAGTTGGTGGTATGCTTGCCATGAGCTTCTTCCTTCACTTTTCCATGCCGAATATTGGTCCAACTCTATCTGGTCGCCCGTTTTTGACTCAACCATTTTGCGGTAACCCTCATTATGAGTTTCTCTGGTTGTTTGACTTTAACACCAATAAGTTCTTGCCCCTGGAGGGGTGTATTTGATCCTGGCCAGTGTTTCAATGAGAATGATTGCAGTTTCCTGGCATTGTTCAACCCAATGTGAAAGTAATACCACCAGCACAGCTAAAATAACAATAACTTTGTCGACCTCTAAATATTATGGACCTGACCGTGTGCATATCTTTAACTACACTGAGCGCTAAAAACATGTCAGCCCTTTTTTTTTATGAGCCAAGCAACTGAAGTTGCCTAATCGGCTTTCTCAGCCCTAATGCTGCATGTATTGTGGGAACAAGATGAATAATGAGAAGCTTAAGGGTTCAGCGGTGGGCCCTACACTGCTAAAACCAAAGCATTTCCTCTGGATGCCCACTCCAGCTCTTTGATTCTAACTTCACATGGCTTGCAGCTCTAATCATAAATGACCTTTAATAAAAAAAAATTTTTGGAGATTTTTGTTCCCGAGTTATTTAGTTTTCTCTTTAGGCTTTATGAATTTAAGCTATCTGCATTCAGTGCTATGTTGGTGTAAGGACTGCTTCTCTCACTGGCGCCCGTAAAATATCTTGGACCTAGTGTATGTGCAACCAATGCAGAAAACCCTACACCAAGACACTATAACATTAATTGCAAGAACACAAGTTTAGCATCTGCAACGGCATCTGCCCTTTAAACGGTTCCATTGCGTGTGAAAGTTTTAAAATGAATGCATGAATGGAAAATTGGTCTTAATCTGACATGGTGTAAAATTCATGGAGTTGCATTATCATAGATTCAAGGTAGATGATGTTTTTTCCTCGGCCCGTAGTGATTCATGTGTAGCAGTAGGTGATTTCCTTATGCCAGCAATGATTCTTCTTGAATGCACGCCAAGCAACACAAATAACACGCCTGCAATTGACTCTGCTGCGTAACCCTTCAGATGCTTAAGTGGTGTCACATAGTGATTAGAGAGAGTGGGGGGGGGGGGGACCCTAATTATCATCTGCCAGCAAGAGAGCATGGCCAATTAGAGTATAGTAAAAGTTGTCAGATGGGAGAATGCACAGGATACAGCATAGTGGAGAAAACACAAGACCACCCCACACCACCACCAGCCAGTCTAGCACAACAGCTTAAATTTATTATGCACCAGGGTATTATAGTAACCTACAAATCTATTAACACAAGCAAGAATATAAGCCTAAACATATTTACATGTTGACATAGAAACAAATATGCCTCTTCAGGCCCAGTAATAAAAGACAGCCGCTGTGTATAATCATAAACAACAATAGCTGCACCCAGAAGGAGGTGATGGGACTGCAGTTGCCGTTGGGAAGGAAGATAAAGTTAACCAGGAACAATAAATGATTGATACTTTAGATGATATGATCAATGTATTGAGCTACGGATATACAGAAGTAGTGTTCTCTCAGTATGGTGTGAGATGCCATGTTTACTAACCCAACATGCCAGGCATGGCGCTGTAGAGATCCTACAAATCCTGCGCAATCCCTCCATTTCAGTAACGGTGATGTAGCATGTACAGTGTGTTTAGAGCAGTAACAGTGGTATAGCGTGTAAAGTTGTAGAGCAGTAACAGTTGGGATAGCATGTAAAGTGTGTTAGAGCAGTAACAGGTCTATAGCGTTGTAAAGTGGTAGAGCAGTAACAGGGGCTTATAGCGTGTAAAGTGTGTTAGAGCAGTAACGGGGTATAGCGTGTAAAGTGTGTTAGCGGGCAAGTAACGGTATATCGAGTCCGTAAAGTGGGTTCGAGCAGTAACAGTGGTTACAGCTGTGTAAAGTGTGTTAGAGCAGTAACAGGGGTTTTTATAGCGTTGTGGTAAAGTGTGGTTAGTGCAGTAACAGTGGTACAGCGTGTAAAGTGTGGTAGCACCCAGTAAACCAGGGGGGTTATAGGTGTAAAAGTATGTTAGTCGTCCCCCCCCCCCCGTAACAGTGTTATAGCTTGTAAAAAGTTGTAAGAGAGTAGTAAACAGGGGTATAGTGTTGTAAAGTGTAAGAGCAGTAACAGCGGTACAGCGTGTATGTAAAGTGTGGTTAAGAGAGCAACAGTGGTACAGCGTGTATAAGTGGGTTAGAGCAGTAACAGTGGTCTATGATGTAAAGTGTGTTAGAGCTAGAGTAACAGTGGTATATAGCAGGAAGTGTGTTAGAGCAGTAACGGGTGTGTAGCGTGTAAAAGTTGTTAGAGCATTAACAGTGGTATATAAGCATGTAAAAGTTGTGGAGAGAGTAACGGGTAATAGCGTGTAAAGTGTGTTAGAGCAGTAACAGTGGTACAGGTGTAAAGTGTGTTAGAGCAAGTAAACAAAACAAAACAACCAGGGTATAGTGTGTAAAGTATGTTAGAGCAGTAACATGTATAGCGTGTTAACATGTGTAAGAGGAGTAGAGTACAGGGGTAATAAGTGTGTAAAGTGTGTTAGAGCAGTAACAGGGGTACAGCGTGTAAAGTGTGTTAGAGCAGTAAACAGTTGGTACGCGGTTAAAGTGCTGTTTAGGAGCAGTAACAGGGGCGAACAATTTACACCGCTTTGATAGCCATGTAAAGTGTGTAGAGCAGTAACAGTGGGTTATAGCATGTAAAGTGTGTAGAAGCAGTAACAGTGGTATAGCATGTAAAGTGTGTTGAGAGCAGTAAACGGGTGTAGCGTGTAAAGTGTAGTTAGAGCAGTAACATGGTCTGCATGTAAAGTGTGTTAGAGCAGTAAACGGGTTTTATGAGCCGTGTAAAGTGTGTTAGAGCAGAGTAACAGGTGGTACAGCGTGGTAAAGTGTGTGAGAGCAGTAAACAGGGGTATAGTGTGTAAAGTAATGTTAGAAGCAGTACCAGTGGTTCTAGCGTGTAAAATGTTGTAAGAGGAGTAACAGGGATAGTTTGTGGGTAAAGTGTGTTAGAGCAGTAACAGTGGTACAGCGTCGTAAACGTGTGTTAGAGCAGAACAGTGGGTACAGCGTGTAAAGTGTTTTAGGCAGTAACAGTGGTATACGCATGTAAAGTGTGTTAGCCAGTTAACAGGTTGTATAGCATGTAAGTGTGTCTAGGAGCAGTAAAAGTGGTATTAAGAATGTAAAGTGTGTTAGAGCAGTAACGGGATGTAGCGGTAAAGGTAGTTAGAGCAGTAAACAGTGGTATAGCATGTAAAGTGTTGTTAGAGCAGTAACGGGTATAGCGTTGTAAAGTGTGTTATAGCAGTAACAGTGGGTCAGCGTGTAAAGGGTTAGAGCAGTACAGGGGTATAGTGTGTAAAGTATGTGTAGAGCCAGTAGTAACAGTGGTTAAGCGTCGTAAAATGTTTGTAAGAGGCGAAAAACAGGGGTATAGTGGTAACGTGTGTTAGAGCAGTAACAGTGGATACAGCGATGTAAAGTGTGTTAGAAGCAGCAACAGTGGTACAGCGTTGTAAGTTTGGTTAGGAGCAGTAACAGTGGCTACTAGCGTGTAAGTGTGTTAGAGCAGTAACGGGTATTATAGCGTTAAAGGTGTTAGAGGAATTACAGGGTAGTAGTGTTGTAAAATGTGTTAAAGCAGTAACAGTGTTATAGCGTGATAAGTTGTTAGAGCAGTAACAGTGGTATAGCGTGTAAAGTGTGTTGAGAGCAGAGAACATGGGTATAGCGTTGTAAAGTGTGTTAGGGCAGTAACAGGGGCTATTTATAGCGGTGTAAAGTGGTTTAGGCAAGTAAAGGGGTATAGCGTGTAAAGTGTGTTAGCGGTCAGTAACATGGTTATAGCAGTAAAGTCTCTCAAAGTGTGTTAGAGGCTAGTTAACAGAGGTATAGATGTAAAGTGTGTAGAGCAGAACAATGGTTTATAGGTGTAAAAGTGTGTTAGGGCAGAACAGGTGTGATAGGTTGTAAAGTGGTTAGGGCAGTTAAGTGTTTTTATAGCGGCTACAGTGTGTTAGGAGCAGAACAGTGTATTATTAGCGTGTAAAGTGTGTTAGAGAGGTAACACTGGTTATAGCGTGTAAAGTGGTGTTAGTGCAGTAACAGGGGTATAGGTGTAAAGTGTGTTTAGAGCAGAGTAACAGTGGTATAGCATGTAAGTGTGTTAGAGCAGTAGTAACAGTGGTTATAGCGTGGTTGTAAAGTGTGTTAGGGCAGTAGTGAACAGGGTTAGCGTTAAGTGTGCTAAAGCAGTAAAGGGGTTATAGCTGTGTAAAGTGTTGTAGGGCAGAGTAAAACCAAGGGGGTTTTTTAGCGGTAAAGTGTGTAGAGCAGTAAGGTATAGAGTGTAAAGGTTGTTAGAGAATAAAAGGTGTATAGCGTGTAAAGTGGTTAGGGCAGTAACGGGTTAGTACCGGGTATAGCGTGTAAAGTGTGTTAGAGCAGTAGTAAACGAGTGTTAAAGCGTGTAAGTGTGTTAGAGCCAGTAACAGTGTGTATAGCGTGTAAAGTGTGTTAGGGCAAGTAACAGTGGTATAGCGTGTAAAGTGTGTTAGAGCCAGTAAACATTTGGTATAGCGTTGTAAGTGTGTTTAGAGCAGTAACAGGGTTTAAGCGTGTAAAGTGTGTTAGGGAATAGTAACAGGTGTATAGCGTGTAAAGTGTGTAGCGGCAGTATAACGGTAGAGCGTTGTGGTAAGTGTGTTAGAGCAGTAACACTGGCTATAGCGTGTAAGTGTGTTAGAGCAGTAACAGTGGTATAGCGTGTAAAGGTGTTAGGGCAGTAACAGGGGTATAAGGTGTAAAGTGTGTATAGAGCAGAGTAACAGTTGTTATAGCGGTAAAGGTGTTAGAGCAGTAACAGTGGTATAGCGTGTAAAGGGGTGTAGAGCAGTAACAGTGGTATAGGTGTAAAGGGTTAGGCAGTAACAGTGGTATAGCATGTAAAAGTGTGTTAGAGCAGTAACAGTGGTTA
>JAMWET010006753.1:0-45972 GCA_024036415.1 Prochilodus magdalenae
GTGAAGAGAGAAGGTGGGAATGGTGGGGGAGGTTGAGGAGGGGTAGGGTGGAAAAAGATAGGTGTTAGGGATATTAGTATTTTATGTATAGTGGTGAGGGGGTTGGGTATTGGAAGAAAGTAAGTTTGGGAATGAAAGTTTTGGGGGGGTTTTATTTAATAAGGTAGCAATGGTGGAGAATAATAGTAGAGGGGAATAATGAAAAGAGGGATTGTGTGAAGTTTTAATTGTATAAAATTATGGTTTATCAGAAAATATGGAAATAGAATTATTTGGAAAGAATGTTTTGAAAAAGATTTCATATTAGTAAGGTCAGAGTTTTAAAAAGGTTAGGAAGAGAAGAATTGTTACTTCATATGAGTGAGTAAGAGGTGAATGAATGGATAGAAAAAATTTAATATATAGTTGTTCTATGTTTCCCCAGAGTATAGTATTTTTTTGAAAAAAGAATAAGACAAATGTACCTTTCATATCAGTGTATGGCTAGTCCTACATACTCTGTAATCTCGATACATTTATTTGCTCAATACTCCCTTCTGTTTGCCATATCTCCCCCACTTCCGTTGGTATAGCAGCTTCAGCGTTGCTGCTGTCCATTTGACCGTGTTCGATCCGACTGAGGAATTATCATCATATCTACTGCATGTATCCTCTCTCAGATCCATCATTCCATCCAGTTCACAGCTGTACATATCCACTGTGGCATAGTGTGAACCCCTGCACCGTACACACACACACACACACCACAACACAGGCACAAGGGTGAACTGGCGTTCATCATGACTGGCCCACTCAAACCCTCTACATATAGTCATATATACACAGTACACTGAACTTCACGCCTAAAACTTAATCAGCTCCTCCTGTCTCCAGAACTCAGTACAGTGTTAAGTGGTTTGTGCTGGTAGAACCTGCGAGTGAATCTCCTGTGGTTCTAGTCCATGCTAACAGGTCGGCCGGTGGACTATCCATGACTGTGTTTGGGTCAGAACAGTTCAATGATAGCTTCCTTCCTCTCTGCTTTCCTGAAGATTTCCTGACCTGGTATCCAGGTGGACCTACATGCTGGTCATCTGCTGCTGAGTTAACTGTACTGGCGTTTACCAGAGCTGCTGTTGGAGATGCCTTTCCATGACACCACCTCCATTATTGTCTACTGCAGTAACATTAATATAGGTTTTAATGTACACAGAGTATGACGTAAATCCCTTCAGATCACTCACTGGTTCATTAATGTTGATTTAGTATAAAACATTAATTAATTGGCTATGTAATTGAAATTTTGGAGTTTCACGACCAGACTTGACTAGTAATGTCCTTTAAAATCGTTTTCAGAAAAGCTGAGCTAATATTCTAATGCTTTAGCTGGTCATACTAAATACTGTATATACTAACTCCTTACTATCACACTACTCCTCCCCGGTCTGATTCTGTGTGTAGTTTTGAGAACATTGTGCATCACTTCAGATCATGTGTCTGAGAAACTGATAAATACGTAAGGATTTACTGTGGCGGTATGTATCGTAGAGCTGGTGTTCAGTGGTGTAAAGCTCAGAGTGTGTTTATGCTCACCTTCAGTCTGGTTGAAGCGCTGCATCAGAGTACCTACTTTAGCTTTGAAGGTCTCCTGAGTTCCCCGTGCTTTCTCTGTCACTCTCTGTTCGCAGTACATCGTTCCACCCATCACTATCTTCTCTCATCCACTGGTCACGTCCTTGCGGGGAATGTACTTCTCCGTGTCACTGTCATAAGTAACTAAAGCTGCTCTCTCATCCACCAGAACCGACCCACAGTGTACTCTGGGAAGTTTATTCCTCGTGTAACTGCAGTGTGGAAGTACTGCAGAGAGTGGGAGCCTGAAAAAGAGAAGACTTAATTACTGGAGTATATAACCGGACACACTCTGAAACTGCATGCAGTCTTTATATTAGATCAGGATTTCATCTGATTCAGTTTCCATGACTGGGGGTATTTGCATAAAATACTCAGCACAACAATTAGCATGCTAATAAAAGCTAAATTAAGAATGAAATTTGACACATGCTTATATTTTATATAATCTCTGTGAGAATCTGTATTAAATGTGATTATATATTAAGCTCAGTTCTTATCCTTATTGGGAAAAAAAAAGCTTTGGACTCAAATTTCAATAACTATGTAACTATGTGATTCTCCACATAATTTATCATACCTGTACTGTAGGTGTGAGGTTTTCCACAATATTTGACCTTTTAAGCATGAAAACAATAGGACAATGATAAAGTATGCTCTTCATGTCTCACATTCAACTGTACTGCCTAAACTTCACAAATAAATGACAATAACAGTTACTAATATTTAGGTATTAATACAACACAGACTGCAGGACTATCAGCACCTAATGAACAGTTTTTACCCACAAGCCAGCACCAATACTACCAACACCACTAATACCACCAATACCACCAACACCACTACACTCAGACACTTTATTATTATTAATACTTATACTCTTATATTATTCTTATACATATTTATATTTAGCTCCACTCTCTCTTAGACTATCCTTGTCTAATAAATGTACATGTAAGAGAAAGTCCCGTCTTTGTATATTCTGTATTTTGTGTACATTTTGTATTTACTTAATATAACTTTTATATCTCTTTATCTAATATGTTCAGTATGTATATAGTGCTGTCCACCTGTAGACACTTTAACTTACATTGCACTCCCACTATTGCATCCTCACACCTTCTGTACTGTTAATGCACTTTATTCATCGCCAAGCCTACTGTACACATGTTTACATACTGTTCTCATATTATCTCTACCTCAGATGTTATTTTTATTGTGTTCATACTGTCTACTTGCACTACTCTTACAGTTCAAACATTCATTTGTAAATGCTGCTCTTATACATTCATATATATGTATATAGATAAGCTTATATTACATGTATATATTTATTACTACAGCTCTTTATGTAAATAATACTCTACTTGCACTTCTGGTTAGATGCTAACTGCATTTCATTGGTTCTGTACTTGTACTCTGCACAATGACAATAAAGTTGAATCTAATCTAATCTAATTAACCTGAGCCTCACCACAAGCATTTCAATGTGTATAAATGACCAGACATGTTGTGCAAATGACAAATAAACCAGAAACTTGAACTTGAAAACCTAATCAAGTGCTTATTTAGTAACTGTCACGCTTCCGGGTTTCCCTGTCTGCTCCGCTCTCCCGGGCTACACTAGCGGACGTCACTCCCACGTGCTCCCTATCGTCGTCTCTGAATCGATCCGGCTCTCCGGAGCTTTAACACAGCTGATTCCCCTTCCAATTAACACACACATATAAGCCCCATGTCTTCTGGTGTTTCTCCGAGAAGCTTTGCCAAACCTAGCTTGCAATTCTGAGCGTTTCCTCTTGTTTTCACTTGCTGGTTTAGACCTTGTTCTGATTTCCCGACTACTCTCTTTGCCTGTTCCTTCTCTGACCGTGTATTCCTCTGTTGTTGCCGACCTTCGCTTCCTCTCTGTCCCTCTCTAGCCTTGCCCTTCTAACCTGTCTGCCTCCGCTGCTAGCCTCCCCTGGTTTCTGACCTGTGCCTGTCCTGGACCCTGACTTAGATATTCCCCCTGTAGCGTTGTCCTAAATTGTTGCTTGTGTAGATTATTCATCTTGTGTTAATAAATCCACTGGAGTCTTTTATCCTGACAGTTATTATATAATTAATCTACAGTATTTATAAATAACCTGCACTCCTGTACTGCATTGAGTTTCTTTATTATTCAGTCATAATAATGCTCATATTAATGCTGGTGAAGGTTTTTAGAAATTAGTAATATACAAGCTTGTCCTAGAGTCAGACCTACTGAGCACAAATAAATTCACTCTACTCATGAAAAAAAGTAATTATATGATAAGGATAATGTTTTAATAACAATGAACAACTGATATTAAATGAATTAACTCATTTGAATTCTCATTAATACAATGAATCTCACATTTTTAGCTTCTGCATCAGGAGTTTACTAACTAAGGATTGTTAAACACGTTTCATTTTAAGTGTCAATTCAACCAGAACTTCAGTAAAGTAAAGGGTTGAAGGATAAACAGTCGTTCACTCAGATCATGTTTAATATCAGACTGAGATCAGACTTACCTGCTGATGTTAGATGAATATAAGCTGAGAGGAGAAGCAGGTACTTCACCGTACAGGGATCCATTTTCACCAGAGAAAACCTCGAGAACTGTTTAATTTATTCAGGTAACGTCCTCGTACCGGACGTACTCGATGCCAGATGAGTTATTCCCTACTTATTGAAATATTAACAGTGCCAATATGAGTACGTACAGGCCTGTATGAGAACAGGACATACAGAGTTTACTGCTGGCTAGCTACTGTTCTCTAGATCTGTCTACACAGTATTCCAGTACTAATGATAAAACCACGAGTGCTTTCCCTCAATTTGACAACCCTGCAAATCTCCCGCGCTATAAAAGACCAGCCAATCAGATTTAGAGATACTGTGCTGCATCACATGTTGCTATGAAGAAGTGATCTCTCCAGGTTGAGGTCAGATTTCCAGTAGAGCTGTACTGTACCTGCTAAGGTCCGTCTGAACAGAGCTGGTTTAATCACACTGAGATCCTCTACTGTCACCATCCATCTGTACAGAACTCTACATGCACGGTTCTTCAGACTGATGGAGGATGTGTTGGACCTTTTTGGAAATGGTTCCATTTAGCACCATTGGTACAATGTCAGGCACGCAACAATATAGTGGAGCTATAAAGAATCATATACAACACATACTTATTTAACTTATTAACTCTTTAACAGTGGAATGTACTGTCATTATTTATGTAATATAATTGTTTGTTTGTTTGTTTGTTTTTTCAGGAGAAGCCCCTGCAAATATTCCTGCGCATCCTATAATCCTGCGCATTATTAAAATCTTGGTAACACTTTACTTGAAGGCCATCTACATTATACATTTATAAAAACTTAATAAAGCATTTATAAGTCAGTGATGAATGTTTAAATGCACCATTCATGTAGTGTACATGTTTTACATAATAATAATAATAATAATTATTATAATACAGAATACTGTCATTTCCTTAACTGAAAGACATTTTTCAAAATAAATACTCATTTACTATGTTGATAACATTTTTATTTCTGGACAGGAAGGAGTATGTTAACAGGCTGTACATTGTTAAATGGAAAATGGTCTTAAGCTTATTAAATTAGTGCACTTATACATGCATTTATTAATATAATTACTTCTCCAGCAGAACAATAAGTGGGGAAGAACATTACTAAAAATAAAACCTCTAAGGATGTTCATTTCCACTCAGGATGAATGATCTTTTCCTAAACAGTGTATGGGCCTGCTGAACGAAGCTTCCGGCGCAATACTAATCAGAAAGTGGACAGAATAACAAAAAGCCAAATACATAAATGGCTAGACAAAAAGTGTCAAAAAACTGTCAGTTCAAAGGGCAGGTTTTATTTTGACAGTCCAGAAATTAATAATGAGGACTTTTATTTTGAAAAATGAGTTTCAGTAAAATGACACAGTACTCCATATAATATCAGGTAAAACATATATACTTCATGAATGTCACATTATGAAGTGTTTATGTATGAGGTTATGAATGTGTTATGTAGACACGCTTCAAGTAAAGTGTTACCAAAATGTTAAACAAAGTTATATTTGAGTCTTTCACACGTTTTTAATAACAGTCATCGTTAAAGGTTAAAATTTTAAATGTTTGTTTATTTTTTAACAGTGAAGGTTAGTCTCATTACTGCAAATCATCATATCCAGAGTTAAAATATAGAAAAAATATATAACTAGCATATGTACACTTTTCTGTTTAAATATCTATAATATTATATATATAATATTATATATATACATAAAATAATAATAAAATAAAAGTCCTCATTATTAATTTCATACATTTATAATAAAGGGTATGTAATAAAAAATGTATCTTATATCAAACACTGCTTTTTTATCATTATATATATATTTTATGTATATATATAATATTATATATATAATATTATAGATATTTAAACAGAAAAGTGTACATATGCTAGTTATATATTTTTTCTATATTTTAACTCTGGATATGATGATTTGCTTACAACGATTCTACTGATGGAGATCATTTTTTCACTTACCTCATTCTCTCCTGTCAGTTTAGGGTCAGAATCTGGGGATACAGTTCATACACAGTTACATATTTCATTAAGTATTCAAACTGTAGTATGTTATGTGTACATGTGAGTTGAAAGGTTTAAACATTCATTTAAAACAAATTTAGAAACAAATTTAGTTCTCTTATTTCTACTAAACTAGAGAGAACAGATAGAGAGACAAGATTATTTATTGTCTTTAATCAGTAATAAGCAGTATTTACCCTCTCTGTGGCGTTGTCTGTACTTCAGTATGATAAACAGCAGGAACAGAAGACCACTGAGCAGAACCACAATCACAGCTCCAAACACCAGAGTCAGCATGAAGAACACATCAGGAGGAGAACCGGCTTCTACAAACACCAGAGTCAGTACGAGTAACACATCAGGAGGAGAACCAGCTTCTACAAACACCAGAGTCAGTACGAGTAACACATCAGGAGGAGAACCGGCTTCTACAAACACCAGAGTCAGTACGAGTAACACATCAGGAGGAGAACCGGCTTCTACAAACACCAGAGTCAGTACGAGTAACGCATCAGGAGGAGAACCGGCTTCTACAAACACCAGACTCAGTACGAGTAACGCATCAGGAGGAGAACCGGCTTCTACAAACACCAGAGTCAGCACGAGTAACGCATCAGGAGGAGAACCGGCTTCTACAAACACCAGAGTCAGCACGAGTAACGCATCAGGAGGAGAACCGGCTTCTACAAACACCAGAGTCAGCACGAGTAACGCATCAGGAGGAGAACCGGCTTCTACAACACCAGAGTTCAGCACGAGTAACGCATCAGGGAGGAGAAACCGGCTTCTACAAACACCAGAGTCAGCACGAGTAACGCATCAGGAGA
The DNA here is from genome assembly GCA_024036415.1 of Prochilodus magdalenae. Classification (NCBI taxonomy): domain Eukaryota; kingdom Metazoa; phylum Chordata; class Actinopteri; order Characiformes; family Prochilodontidae; genus Prochilodus; species Prochilodus magdalenae. The sequence goes on from JAMWET010006753.1 coordinate 7,056, forward strand.
GAACCGGCTTCTACAAACACCAGAGTCAGCACGAGTAACGCATCAGGAGGAGAACCGGCTTCTACAAACACCAGAGTCAGCACGAGTAACGCATCAGGAGGAGAACCGGCTTCTACAAACACCAGAGTCAGCACCAGTAACGCATCAGGAGGAGAACCGGCTTCTGCAAACACCAGAGTCAGTACGAGTAACGCATCACGAGGAGAACCGGCTTCTGCAAACACCAGAGTCAGTACGAGTAACGCATCAGGAGGAGAACCGGCTTCTGCAAACACCAGAGTCAGTACGAGTAACGCATCGGAGGAGAACCGGCTTCTACAAACACCAGAGTCAGTACGAGTAACGCATCAGGAGGAGAACCGGCTTCTCCAAACACCAGAGTCAGTACGAGTAACGCATCGGAGGAGAACCGGCTTCTACAAACACCAGAGTCAGTACGAGTAACGCATCAGGAGGAGAACCGGCTTCTGCAAACACCAGAGTCAGTACGAGTAACGCATCAGGAGGAGAACCAGGCGCTTCTTGCAAACACCAGAGTCAGTACGAGTAACGCATCGGAGGAGAACCCGCTTCTACAAACAACAGAGTCAGTACGAGTAACGCATCAGGAGGAGAACCGGCTTCTCCAAACACCAGAGTCAGTACGAGTAACGCATCAGGAGGAGAACCGGCTTCTACAAACACCAGAGTCAGTACGAGTAACGCATCAGGAGGAGAACCGGCTTCTCCAAACACCAGAGTCAGTACGAGTAACGCATCAGGAGGAGAACCGGCTTCTACAAACACCAGAGTCAGCACGAGTAACACATCAGGAGGAGAACCGGCTTCTACAAACACCAGAGTCAGCACGAGTAACGCATCAGGAGGAGAACCGGCTTCTACAAACACCAGAGTCAGTACGAGTAACGCATCAGGAGGAGAACCGGCTTCTACAAACACCAGAGTCAGCACGAGTGACACATCAGGAGGAGAACCAGCTTCTACAAATACCAGAGTCAGTACGAGTAAAACACATCAGGAGGAGAACCGGCTTCTACAAACACCAGAGTCAGTACGAGTAAAACACATCAGGAGGAGAACCAGCTTCTACAAACACCAGAGTCAGTACGAGTAACGCATCAGGAGGAGAACCAGCTTCTACAGAGTCAGTACGAGTAACACATCAGGAGGAGAACCGGCTTCTACAAACACCAGAGTCAGTACGAGTAACACAGCAGGAGGAGAACCGGCTTCTACAAACACCAGAGTCAGTACGAGTAACGCATCAGGAGGAGAACCGGCTTCTACAAACACCAGAGTCAGTACGAGTAACACATCAGGAGGAGAACCGGCTTCTACATACACCAGAGTCAGTACGAGTAACACATCAGGAGGAGAACCGGCTTCTACAAACACCAGAGTCGGAACGAGTAACACATCAGGAGGAGAACCGGCTTCTACAAACACCAGAGTCAGTATGAGTAACACATCAGGAGGAGAACCGGCTTCTACAAACACCAGAGTCAGTACGAGTCAGGAGGAGAACCAATAATAAAAACAATATTTTTAATGCTAAGCTCTCCTAAACATCAAATATCTGCATACTGTACAGGAGCTGGTTCATAGTAAATATGCTCCATCACAAACCTTTAGATTGGTCAGCGTTCTCCGGAGATATTTGACTCCTCTCTGAACAGTACAACAACAGCAAACATCAGAATCACATCTCATTATACATTATATCATTAATATTCCACATTATAGTTTCATATACCTGATTTGTTGTCTGTATCTAATGAGATGAAGGTCGTTACCTCTGAGTTGTAGGTATGTGGTGGTGCTGAAGGTCATATGTGGTTCCTTCTGAACACAGCAGTAGTAGAGTCCTGAATCAGAGTCCTGAACTGCAGGTATAGTGAGAGAGGAGTTCACAGAGTTCACCTCCATCACTGCTCTGTTACTATCAGTGATGGAGTAACAGGGTTTAACTGAGGAGGATGATGAGTAATATCTGCATGCAATAAAAACTGGAGCTGAGTTATTAGTTTGTTTGAGCCAGAAAATATAAGATGTAGGAGTCAGACTGTAGTTACACCAGAGAGTGACATCATCACCAGGTCCTGCTTCCACAGTTAAACCAGCCTGAGAGCTCACACACACTGACAGTACACCTGGAACACACAGTACGGTACAGGGTAACAGGGTTATCTGAGCTGCTCATGTGGATATTTACCAGTGTGGCCATGCACAGGGTTCCATCTAAGCATCATAAAGACTTATCGGTGCTCTGACAGGAAAATGTTTGGCCCTGTCTATTATAGATCACAGAGGTCAGGTTTAGATCAGGTCATTACAGTGAAGAACAGCGCAGCTTCTCATAAACACAAAGAGTTTAATAACAGAGTAAATTTAGAAACACTTACTGATCCCACAGAGCAGCAGAGCCATCACTGAGGGGGGAGCCATCACATACCGTATATACCAAAGAGGAAGTTTCACTGTCCTGTTAAGCTTTATTTATATTCAGTGGGAGGGGCTTACAGTGCCTTACGAAAATATTCACCCCCCTTGATGCTGGTCCTGTTTTGTTAAATTATAACCTGTAATTTTATTTTTTGTGGTGGTTGTGGTGGGGGTTCATTTCAGGATCCATTTACTAATATAATCATATTTAGTAACTGTGAAATGTAAAAACTGTGTAATGTATCTTTATCTTTCCATGTCTGAACAATATAGGGTACTGACCACAGATAAACAGAACTCCTGTGAAGCAGCTTTTAGAACAAACACACAAATTAAAAGGCACAGAGTATTGTGTATCCTGCCCAGGAGAGGGTTACTGGGACATGCCCCTGGAGCCATTCATGGCTGGTGGCCAAGCAGCCCACATAACCCGGCTATAGGTGGTGAGGGATGGTGGGGATGTCCTTGGTTGCATACTTACAAGTCCCCACAGTTGGAGTTTAACCCAGAGGACAAGGGGGCAGCCTCAGTGCAGATCAAAAGAGCTTGGGGAAAAAACTCTGACTGTGCACTGATGCACCAGTTTGGAGTATTCGGCCTTCTTGGAGTGAGCAGAGGCGGGATGGGCTCAGAAAAGTCCATCTTGCTGGGAGACTTCTATGCTGGCAATGACTGGGAAACCTTCAGAGGGGTGATTGGGAAGAACAACCTGCTCAATCTAAATCCGAAAGGTGAATTGTTGTTGAACTGTGCTAGGCATGGATTGTCCAAACTGAACTCAATGTTCGAACAGAAGCATGTTCATAACTGTACTTGATACCAGAGCTCATTGGGTCAAAGGTGGGTGTGCGGATCAGCCCCTCCAAGTCTGAGTCCATGATCCTGTCACGGAAAAGGATGGATTTGCCCAAGGTGGAGTAGTTTATGTATCTCGGGGGCCTGTTCACAAGTGATGGGAGGTGGGATTGTGAGATCAGCTGCAGGCTGGGACAGGAGGCAGCAGCAATGCCGCGGCAGTCCTCTACATTAAAAGGAGCCAGTTGAGGTGGCTCGGTCATCTGATTCAAATGCCGCCTGGGTTTACCGGACTCAGTGAACTAGGACAAGTCCCAGAGGTCATCCCAGGACCCTCTGGAGAGACTACATCCTCAAGCTAGCCTGAGAACAACTTTTCCTCATCCGCCGTTTTGGATAACTTGCTCATTACTGGATCCAAAGGACCTATATAAGAAATCACCCCAATGTCACTTATAACTGTCCATTTTGCTTTATGTGTTGATTCATAATGTGAAATAAAAATAAAATGGTATGTTATCTTTGAAAACTAAAAATGTATTTTTGTTTTTATATCAGTGTCAGGAAACTAGAGGCTTTCTAATGAAAAGCTCAGGTTAGTGTTGTGGTTGGAAAACCATGAAGTGCGTGTACACAGACACACACAATCGCTCAGGCACAAGTATGCAGCCACACACATACACACACACACACACACACACACACACACACACACACACACACACATGCACACTTGCACATCATGTGTGCATCTGCATGCTTTAGGCTACATCAGTCATACCAGTAATGACCCAGTCAGTGTTCAAAAGTTTAATACCACCTTGTCACAGTTTGTTTTTATTATTTGTACTATATAAAAATATTTTTACTAATGCACTATTTAAAATGTTAAGACGTTTTAGGTAGATTTGTTTTGAAAATTAATAAGACCTTGAATTGGTGCTTCAATTAGTCAACTACCCTCTGCCATTTGTCCACAAGAATAGGTAACTAGTGGCAATGAAGTGCAGTAACCGAACTGCTGAGTAAAGAAAATAACTCTGACCATTAACCAAAATGTAAATAACAACCCAGCAGAACTACCCAACACAGAACTTGGGCAGAAAAACAACCCAACAGGGTTTTAGAGTCTATCAAGTATCTAATAGTCTAGTCTAGTCTCAGTCTAATATTGATAGTACTTAGTATTTCCATTGTTCCTACAGTTAAATGACATGTATCTATTTATTATTTAAAGATATTTTTAAAAATTTTACTTTGCAAGAAACTTAAACTGATTGTGCAGCTTTTGATCTTTTTTGATCAAGGGGTGCAGCTTAGTACACCAAGGTCAAAAGGTCAGTCAGTACAAAACCCTACAAAAGGTAAATCTGCACAAAAAATAATCTTCTTTGAAAGGCCTTATTCAAAAAATGACATATGAAGGACTTCTGATTAGCTATGACTGTGAAAAGGCCCACTTGAGCAGAATCAGTGACCTGATTAGTGCTTGGACCCCGCATGTTGCCGCTTGCGGCTGATTTTGACTACTGCTTTCAGAAATCAAGATGAAGGACGTATCTGATACTGTTTGATGATCACTGATCAGATACAGATGAAAACTAAGAGACATGTAGGTTCTATGCGCTGAGCAGAACCACTACACATACGGTGTTAGGCTGGCCAGGTACATGTGGGCCTGTACCCATACAAGAAAATATTATAATAGATAGGTTATTATGGTGGTTGGCACATGTCCAAGCCAGATGTTTATTCACAAATGCACTCTTGAAGCATCATCTTACATGATAATTTGAAATGAATTTATATGTTTCACATAATTATAGTTATTTTTGTTGTTAAGAGCCAAGTCCTCTATAATTAATAATTGGCAGCCGGGCCAATTTCTCCAAAATGTTAACTTTACAGGAGAAGGAGTAGATGAACATAACTTTAAATGTAATTTTATGGAAAGAGATTTTATTATAAGCAATTTCTGACCATTTTTCTTGGTCCATCATTATGGAATTTACACACTATAACATACGTCTGGAGGTCAAAAGTGAAAAACAACACAAACTGAAAACAGTGAGGTGTTGATAGCATCATGGTGTCATGATACTTTGGCTTCTGCTTTATAGCATTGCTGGCTAACAGTCTAAACACTGTATACTGGTGTTATTTTAGCTGATGTCCTTCAATGAACTGTCATTATCAGGGTAACAGTGAACAGGGCGGATCTGTACAGCTGCTGATGGAAAGTGGGAGGTGTTGAGGTGCAGTCGTGTGGTTTGGTGCAGCAAGCAGGTGAAAATAGCAGAGGGTCAGTTTTGTGGTTGGAAAATATTCAGGCCGCAGTGTGCTCACACATACAGACACACTTCTACACCTGATCAAATGACCTGCATGATGTGTTAATAGATTAAACAAAGAGACAATTAGTTTCTTTATAAAACAAAAGCATCTGTACATGATGTAGCTTCAAACAAGCTTTAATAACTCAGTTTTACTGTTCTACATACGTTACACTGCTATATGTACTTAGTCTGAAGGTATAATGTGAAATACAAAAGCAAGAATCAGCAGTGGGGTCGAATAGTCTGAGACCACTAGTGGACATGCCTCTGTTTGGCGTTTTACTTTCTGAATAATTTTAGCACACAGTTCTTCACTACAAGTTATTAGCATTAGCAGCCTTAATGAATTTACCCACACTACATCTGTCTGTTCAGCTTACAGCCGTTTGGCTCCGCCCATTCATGCTGGAAATGTTTTTGAATAAGGTGTAGCCAATCCAGAATACAGATTGCTTTGCAATATATTACTCTCTTATTGACACATGTGTAAGGGGGGCAACCATATTTACTTGAACAGAGCAGTTTAAAAAAGAAACAATAATTGGGGAAAATTAACATGTAGAAAATGGAATTTGAGGTTTATGGTAAATAAATACCACACCATATAAAGTGTCTGTGGAGAAATTTTTTTTTGGTTCCAGTTGGGAATAATCACAGTAAGGATCACTCCAGAGCAACTGTAATCAGACAGTAAGTCCAGAACTAAGGCATTAATGGGTCCTTTGTACAGTCGTGTACAGTGAGTAAAAAATGAATGGATACAGTGGTCACTAAAAATAGAAATAGTCTCCCACCAACTCAGATCAGAGAAGCTTAAGAACCAGCAAATAGACATAAAGCTTATAATAGGGGGTTTAGATTCCTCCACTGTACTGATCTGAGTTATAAAGATGAACCCTGTAGTAATATGGGTGGTGACTGGGAGCAACTGAAAAAAAAAAAAACGATCCCACAGTCAGTCTTAGTAATGGTAATGCTGGACTCTGCTCCACCTGTTTGGTGCTTTTTCCATCACCAGCAGCGCCAAAGAACAGAAAGCTGTTTCAAACCGCTGCCACCATACTGGTAACCCATTTTATCACCTATTACACGTAATGTCCTTTACAATGAAATATCAGAATCTGGAGCACATTATACAGCTGAAACTGTAATCCAGTAATAAATTAAATAGCAAAAATAAATTGTATTTATAAAGCAATTTTTACATGACAGATGGTCGCACAAAAGCAGCTTCACAAACAGGTCTCAACCCCTAAATGAGCATCACCAAACACGATGGTAGCAAAAAGCTCACTGAAGGAAAGAAAAAGAAACCTTCAGAGAACCCACAAGGGAACCAGTCCTCCACTGGGCCATACCAGAGAGGAAACCAATAACACAACTACAGCCATGAGTAAAGAATAATGAACTGCCTATAAATACACAACACTGAATATGGGGAAACGTAAACAGCCTGATTGGACAGGACCGTTTAGATTCAGCACTGATAACCATTAACTACAGTCAGACACCTGAGAGAGAATTAAAAATAGATTTATAGAAATCAGAAACAGCATTTTATAAAAGGGAGAGTTTAATATGTGAACTGTTGTACAGTGTATTTCCAGCGAAAGGCTTCATCAGCACAACAGGTATCTTGATAAAGCTCCACAGCTGAAGTCCTTCACACGCACCCAGTTCATGGGGAACTCGGGCCTGAAGCAGGCCCTCACCATGTCCTGGACATGACCTTTAAAAATGCCGCTCTGCTGGAGGTGGCTACCCGGGGTATCCCCCCTCTCACAGCTCTGCAAAGCAACATGGTGAAAACAGGCGGCACAAAAACAGTATGAACTGTAGGGTCATAACAAAATGTGAAAACCAGAGGATTATGTATATTCTGTGTATACACTATACTGCTAAGTATTCACTTCCTCATTCAACACAATGAATTCAGGTGTTCCACTCACTTCTATGGCCACAGGTGTATAAGACAAGAACCTAGACATGCAGACTGCTCCTACATGCTCCTACTAGACATTAGTGAGAGAACGGGTCGCTCTCAGGAGCTCAGTGAATCCCTGTGGTACCGTGATAGGACGCCACCTGTGCAGCAAGTCCAGCTGTGAAATTCCCTCCCTCCTAAATATTCCACAGTCCACTGTCAGTGGGATTAGAACACAGTGGAAGCAAATGGGAACGACAGCAACTCGGCCACGAAGTGGTAGACCATGTACAATAACGGAGAGGGGTCAGAGCATACCGCCCTCAACCCGATAGAACACTTTGGGATGAACTAGAGCGGAGACTGAGAGCCAGGCCTTCTCGTCCAACATCAGTGCTGTCACCATGAATACGCTCCCGAAAGAATGGTCAGAGATTCCCATAACCACATTACTAACCCCTGTGGAAAGCCTTCCCAGAAGAGTTGAAGCTGTTCTAGCTGTAAAGGGTCGACATCATATTGAACCCTATGGACTAAGAATGCAATGTCACTCAAGTTTATATGTTATAGGACAGATGAGTGAATACTTTTGGCAGTATAGTGTGTATATATATGTTATATATTTTTCTGAATATGTTATTCAGCAACAGAATTGTGAAATAAAATGGGCAGAAAAATGTTATGTTGAATTTAAGGATTATACTTAATCCTCAGAAAATCAACAAATACAATGGAATTTGACTGGAGAAAACCTGTGTTGTTATTGTATAAAGTCATGTTTCGGTTAAAGTACACTTTTTTTTACAGTTCAGATTTATGACACTCTAATTCCAAATATTCGTCTGTGTAGCTACATAGAATTAAAGGAGTATCCCCTTTCCACAGCCATGTGTGTTAGTAACTCTTCTACTGTACGTGCGGTACTTCACCTCCTCTCTGCTGCTCTCTCCGATCTTTCCTCTCACTCTGTCTGATGAAGATCAGGATCAGAAGAGCACTGAGGAGAACCGCTACCATAGCTCCAAACAACAGAGTCAGCATGGTGAACACCTCAGGAGGAGAGCCAGCTCCTACACACACCACACAGACACACGTTCACATATAATATACACACCTGATATTATAAATCATAGCTACCATCACAGTGTGGTTCTGGTGATCATATAAAGGCTTTTCAGTGAGCTGGTAACAACGTAGGTCAAGGGCTAAATGACAACACCTTCAGATTCATGCAGGATTCCTCTGAGGTATTTGTTTCCTGCCTGAAAAGAAAAAAGCCTGAAAAAAAATGGTTTTTATATCAGTAATTGTTAATCCAATGTAATATGGGTTTGTTACCATCTGATATGCAGTGTATGTTGGTGGTGCTGTAGATCATGTACATTGTTCTCCAGAACGGCTGCAGTAGTAGAGCTCCGAATCAGATTAACCTGAACTGAGTTATAGAGGAAGGAGGAGTTCAATGCAGTTCACCTCCATCACTGGCTCTGTTAATACTCAGTGATGAAGTAAGCAGGGATTAGAGGAGGAGGTAGGAGGACCTGTATATATCTACCTGCATATGCCATATAAACTGGTGCTGAATTATTAGTTTGCTTGAGCCAGAAAATATAAGCAGACAGAATCAGACTGTGTTCACACCAGAGAGTGACATCATCACCAGGTCCTGCCTCCACAGGTAAACCAGCCTGAGAGCTCACACACACCGACAGTACACCTGGAACACACAGTACAACACACCTGATTTATGCAAACGCACTTAAGTATGTTTATTCATTTTTCATATACAGTTTATTCAGATCTTTTAAAATATAAATAAGGTTTGTCTTGTACGTGGTCTCCGTCTGAGAGAGGTACCCCGTAGTGTGGAAGTGGAGGTGTCCTCAAGGTTTGATTGGATGTCAAATATTTATTTAGATCATTTAACTCAAATTTTCTAATACAGTGTTTTATTTATTTATAAAAGTCATGAATTGAGTTGATTCAATACTAAAAATGACAGTCAGTTCAGCCTAAAATTATAAGGTATGTGATTACACTGCATTCTCTGGGTTAACTCAGCATCAAACTCCACCCATCTCAAACTTCTTAGTTAAGTTAAAAGTTCTCTCTACCCTCTAAAAAGTCATTCAGGTGGTCTTTAGGCAATATTTAAATATCAGGTATGTACAGTTGTAAAGTTATTTTACTGAGCTCTGGTGACTCACAAATTATACGTGCTGTTTCAACACACTACCCTGACTAACCCAAACTTAAACATATTTATTTAATAATGAAGAATAAAAATTAGTTTCTGGTCTTGTAATTAAATACATTGGACTACTCCTCTGTCTGAAATGTGCTGCCTAGTCGGATAAGATGGAATTCCTCAGCACAAGCCTGAACAAGCTCTGAACTTTCTTGATTGTGGAAAATAAAAAATAAATAAGGTGAATATTGTGTACGGGTCCGGGCTGTACCGCCTGCAGCCAGCAGAGGGCGGCAGCAGTGGCACTGTTCTGGGGGAACTACAGCCCGGAACTCCAAACCCCAGAATGCCTCGGGCTGATCAAGCCAACAAGCTGCACCTGAGGCCTCAGGCATATAAGCCCCCACCACACAAACACCTCCGCTGCACCTTTGTAGAGGGGTAGCCGGTACGGTACAGAGAAAAAGAGAGAAAAAGAGAGAAAAAGAGAGAAAAAGAGAGAAAAAGAGAGGGAAAGTAGAGGGAAAGTAGAGGAAAAAAGCAAAAGAAAGGAGAAGCAAATAAACACACAAACACAGAGTAGAGAGCGGGGGTCACTCTGAGCAAAGACCCACAAAATCCCCCCTCTTTTAACCCCTCTCCTGTTTACTCCAGTTCTTTAATAAACCTCCCCCTTTCATTTGAGCACGTCGTCTCCGGCGTCTCCTTTGTTTGTTTTTCCCGCCATTTCTCCCTCTACCTCACAAACCCCTCCTGACTAGCCTCACGTGTACTGCCACATAGCACAGGGGTTCGATCCCTGCCTAGACCACCAAACTCCAACACTGTTCCCCCAAACAGTTCACTCCCCGCACACATGCGTCCCTCCACATCCAGGAAACCCGTTTACTTGCAATTTAACATTTACATTGCCTTGAAAACAGGTTCCCGCCCTGCGCTTGGGTCCACACCCCCAGCCGTGACGTATCCAACGCAAATATTTAATAACCCACACGGGTGTTTTGCCTTTCTGGTATGTTTAGTGATCTTAGCTATGTTGAAGGTTGGAAGGCACAAACAAATCAGTGAACTAGCTAGCGGTAGTAACTAGCCTACCACAGACTGGCATACCAATAGGTGTTCAATCTGTCGTGAGTGAAAAGGGAAAACTGAAAATTGAAATTATTAGATTTTTCTATTTCAGTGTATTTCGCCGGTGAGCTGATAAACCTTGCTCTGTCTGGTCCACCCTGAAATATGGGTGTAGCAAAAGGAGATTAGCTATTAATACAGCTAGCTAGTACATGTTAATATTATCTGAAGCATGTATTTGCATTGTGTCCTGTATTCATATTTATATTTGTGGTTTAATACATATTACAAAACTACATAATACTTTATATATATATATATATATATATATATATATATATCATTATTTATTCATTTTTCTCCATGAATCAGAACAACACAGTTGTTGGATGAAGATGAGCTGAGTATTTCAAAGAGAAGGAGGAGGAAAGATCAATGAGTGCTGTGTACGTAGTGCAGTACTCTCAAACTCTCCGGTGACGTTTCATGTTAGGGGACATGTACTGCTGTTGGAATTTATTAAATTAATAAAATTAAGAGCTTAAGAGTAACTGAGACTGTGTGCAATATGCTCTGTATCAGGGTATAAAGTGACACCGTTATGAAACACGATTTCAGGTCAAAGTGATTTAAATGAATCACAAATATAAAACATATCTGAGGGCATAAAGTTAACTTATGGGAGGCACTGTATATTTATTGTGTCCTTTCAGAAATGTTCAGGCTCTCATTGTTACACATTTCAATAAAATACATATCTATTATTAAACAACTGTAATAATTTAATCAAATTATTCTTTATTGTTATTTACTTTTTTAGTCCTTTGTAGAAATGAGCAAAAAATTGATGCTCTTTCTGTACCTTTATTATCCTTTATTAAGTATATTCATTTAAAATGATTAGTTTATAATGTTAGATTATTTCTATTGTAAATATTTCATAGTAAATAAGTTGCTAATCAAAATGTACTGTTAATAATTAATATATAAAAAATAAAAATAAATAAAATGTTCAGTTTGATGTGTTCTGCCACTGCATTTTTAGAAATACTGACAAGTTGTATTTAAATGTAATTCGATTTTTTTTTTAAAAAGTCTGTTCATGTTAAAAACGCTTTTTACTGTGGCTTAATTCTGCCACCAGTTGGGATAACTCAAAGAAGACTAATTCCAAACTGTGCCTTAGTTATTTTTGTAGACCCACTGCTTTATTTCTTAGGGTGCGCTTAAAAGTTTAGAGTGACCTCTTTCCAGACCAGACTTCTTTTGAGTACTCCCTAACAGCATAGCTGGGGTTCAAGCTTACAATCTCCTGTTGGAGATTCATGGACTCTAATATCAGGCTTTCAACCAAACGTCCATTAATATCAAGAAGCCCAAGAAGAGAAATACCTGGCAGGATTGTGTGATGAAGGGGTAAATCGAATATACTATATTATGTAACTGAGAAATTGAGAACTTTGGACTAAATTGAGAAGTTGGTGAACTCTAGTGTCCTGGAGCAGACAGAAGCCATTACAATAGCTTACCACATTAACTAGTTGTGTAGCCTGAACTGATAAACCACAGTAACACTGTACAACTGTGACACTGTAGAACTTTGTGGTGTCGGAACGTTCTGTAATTTGTCAGACGAGAAATAAAGATTTTCAGGATTTTCATTTTCATAAATCTAACTTTAGAAACACTTACCGATCCCCCAGAGCAGCAGAGCCATAACATCACAGTTCCATATCATATCAGCATCAGCCTCTCAGTTTCACCCTCTCCTCAAACTCAGCTCTATTTAAACAGAGGGGCGGGGCTTATTCGTTGTCTTGTATATAATCATGTCAGATTTTCCAGTATCAGTAGAGCCATTGTTTAACATCTGGACCCCCACAGGACCACCACAGAGCATTCTCAGCACTGCAGTGACACTGACGTGGTGGTGGTGTGTTAGTGTGTGTGGTGCTGGTGTGAGTGGATCAGACACAGCAGGGCTGCTGGAGTGTTTAGACACACTGTCCACTCTATTAGACACTCCTACCTTGCTGGTCCACCTTGTAGATGGACAGTCAGAGACGATAGCTCATCTGCTGCTGCACAGTGCAGTGTTGGTCATCCTCTAGTCCTTCATCAGTGGGCACAGGACGCTGCCCCCACAGCTGTTGTGGCACTAGAACATCTGACTGGAGTAGAACACCATCCGGGTATCTCCAGTGCACTACAGATCTTTAGTTTAGCCACATACTACATACTATTAGGTAGATTTAGTGTGCGGGTAGTATGTAGTATGCAATTTCAAATACTAAGTTAAATAGCTGAGGGGAGCTAACAGCTAGGCTAACTATATTTCAGGTAACCTGAGCAGCGTTAGCAGCAGCTAGCTCTAAACAGTGATACAGTAATAACAGCTCTGAGGTAAATGTGAGGTCACTGGCCATGTGACTGTATTAGTAAACTACACTGTAGGTCAGAACCTGTTACTGTGTACCACACACAGGGGGTGTATACAGTGTGCGGCATAGTAGTGTACCATTTCCAATACAGCCTCTGTCATCTGTGGGAGTTTCTACACCTTGACTGGAGTCCACCTGTGGTAAATATGGTTAATTTGACACGATGTGGAAAGAGACACATCTGTCTATATAAGGTCTCACAGTTAACAGTGCATATCAGAGCAAACACCAAGCCATAAGGAGGACAGGCCTGCCTGTAGAGCTCAGAGACAGGACTTTGTGGAGACACAGATCTGGAGAAGGCTACAGAAACATTTCTACTGCACTGAAAGTTCCCAAGAGCACAGTGGCCTCCAGAAGTCTTACATGGAGGAAGTCTGAATCAACCAGGACTCTTCATAGAGATGGACACTTCACCACAGTAAGGACTGGAGGGGAGAAGGGTCTTGGTAAGACCGCTGACTATGAACCCAAGGGCCACTCTGGCAGAGCTCCAAAGATCCTCATGTGTGCAGCTGTTTCTCCATCCAACAGGTCAACCATCACTGCAGCGCTCCACCAATTTGGGCCTTCTGAACATTTTGTCCTCTGTTCTAAGCATCCTGTCTGGGTTAAACCAGGGACTGCGGATCACGTGTCCAGTACCATCTCTACAGTGAAGCATGGTGGTGGCAGCATCATGCTGTGGGGTTGCTGGTCAAGGTTAAGGGAAAGCTGAATGGAGCAAAGTACAGAGATATTCCTAATGTAAATCTGATCAGAGCGCTTGGGACCTCAGATTGGGCCAAAGGTTGACCAGTGACAAAGACAATGCCCCCCAAAACAACACAGGAGTCACTTAGGGACAACTTTCTGAATGTTCTTGAGTGGCCCAGCCAAAGCGCTGACCCAATCGAACCTCTCTGGAGAGACCTGGGCCCCATCCAACCTGACAGAGCTTCAAGCCTGGAGTTCTCTGTGAAATGTGTTGCTAATGGAGATATATATAGCTCAGTGGATTTTTGAGGGGGGCCGTGTTTTGGACATGATAAGCTGCAGTGGTGTGGTTTCAGCTCAGCGAGCATGTGAACAGAGCTGATGGTCACTTCTGCAGTTGGAAAGTTTTCAGAGCGAGAGCTGAGCAAGAACAGACAGATGCATGCCTTCACACCAACACATACCACATTTGCACGTTGTGTCTGATTGAATGCGTGCTACTTCATGCACAAATCAAATGATCATCCTGTATATGGGGACACCTAGAGAATACTTCATCACTTTCTAGACACTATATAAAACAATATATAATATGAATAATACGAATAATCTGAGGACATATATAATCATATATATATATATATATATATATATATATATATATATATATATATATATATATATATCAGAATAAACATAAAAAAATAAAAAAAAACTTTAATGCTTCACACTGGCTGTTCAGATATTTCATCAAGAGTCTTGACTTTTCACACCAAGGCTTCTTCCATCTTCAGACGGGATGATCAAAGAGATGGCAAGATCATGATGAAGACCTGTAGCTCCAGGGATGAACAGCAGCTCAGTCGTTTCAGCTACATACCAAATATACAGAGAAACTAAACAACATACCTCCATGATATAATACACCCAACCACCCAATGAGGACTGGGATAGGCTCCACCAGCTGCCATGACCCAGAAGGATAAAGCAGTTTAGAGGATGAGTGAGAAAGTCATCAGAGAAAGAGGCTGGTACCTGCCTCTCATTAATTACTAATTAATTTTTGCTCTAATCCGTTCAGTGCTATCCCTAATAAATGGGAACTAGCTAGTATTAGACCAGTACCCAAACGGTCAGGATCTAGACCTCGGTATGATTTTCCCCTCTAGCTTTAACCTTTGTTTATTTTGGGGGTAGGGCATGTTGCAAAAACTGGCTTCATTAGGGGTGTTCCTTTAATCACGGTCTAGATAACAGGCAGGGATCAAAACACAGGCTGGCAATAACAGAGATGTATCAAAACCAGAACCCAGGAAACAAGGCCAGGATCAAAACCACAGCAAGACAGACCTACAAAGTTACGGTTCAGAACTCACGTAAGAACACGGACTTCCCAGCTAACACAGCAAAGAGGTACAAGCATCAGTCTTAATGAGTCCATGATCAGCTGCAGGTGTGAGCAGTGGATAGAGCCAGGAGGGAGCCAGCAGGCTGTCATAAGGCATGTGCAGTACCATGCAGGCCCAGCAGGGGGTAGTATATGCCAACTGTCTATGGAGAGAGTCGATAGCAAGAGTATCTAACCTCGTCCACAGCAGAGCGACTGGGGACATTAACCACAGTGAACTTGGTAACCCGGCGTTTGAGCAGATCAGGGCACATGTGTGGATTTTATTGACTGGTTTTAGTTCAGTTTTTAATACAACACATACTTTTGCAGTGTCTTATGGAATGAGGGGAGAACAGGGTCTTGTGTTACTGGGTAAAGGACATTGTTTTGTTTGTGTTTCTTTTATTCATGAGTATGAAGGGGGCATGAGGGAAAATGGTGGATAGTCGGGCTAAAGTGCAGCTAGGTGCGCACCCTGTATGAGGTACCATCAAAGGTCGACAGGAAGCTACTCCCATTTTGTTTTATGGTAAATCCGTGTTACCTCAAATAAATTCTGGAAGTATACTGGACTATCTCTGAATTCCTTGTGGCTGCCTCATAACACCACCACAGAACTTTCCAGCCTTTTAAAGGCATGTGACACGTACATCACTGTGGGCTGTTATGGATTAAGAGGGGCGGACCTATATGCACACTGCACTTGTTCCATTAGGGACTGATTTAGGATCTGCACAGCTCATACCTTCAGGTCACAGAAATTGAATGTGTGTGAAAACCGAGTCAGTACTTTATACCAGTGGTTGAATGACATCTCTTACCGTCCCTGTGCTTGAGTGTTCACCTTTAACGTGTTCTTAAGTTTGTGTGATAGGCATGTGATGATATTAGAATGCGGCTGTTAGCAGTTAGCTGTTAGCATTGTGTTGTGTCTGCAAAGTCCTCATACAGGCTACTACTGCAGTGTTATATAACATATGATACAGAAAATATGTGGAGGACGTGAGTTTAGAATATAATAGTAACTGTAAATGTTGTTTACTTCACAGCCACACAAACATGTCTCCCCATTAAAAAGGTCTTCTGATGCTGTGCAGTCTGAATCAGTACTCTGAGATGCAGGCAAAGAGAATTTTATTACAATTTTATTTTATTTTCAAGTATTTACATGCGTATAGATACATATATACACAAAGTAAAGTCATAAAGTAACTGTAACTTCAAACTTGGAGGTACTGAAAACCCTCCTTTGGAATAAATCTGTGAGGGTCTTGGACTGTGGTGGCACAAATACGATTACTCTTATATCCATATCCGGACTGTAAAGGCCACACAGCAGTCTCTACAAAGTCAAAGCATGACATCTGCTGGATCATTTGGAGAGTTTGTGTCCAGTAGCTGAACTTCAGGTTTAATAACAGTCTGGTCTTCAAGCCTTTTATATCTGTAACACTGTGACTCTGATCAGGTGCGTACCTGAAGCTGACTGAGCTGACGTGTATCAGTCTAAAAGTGTAACACTGTAGACTGTGTGTCTGAGGAGCAGAAGGGAAATAAAGTCGAGCACTATGAGGGAGGACCACAGTTCACTAACTAGGCCCTGAATTTGAGCTGGTGGGTGCTGGATCTTCCTCAGAGGCTGTAAAACATTAGGGAAATTTTTAAAACACCAACAACAGTGTACAAAACAACACAAACACCAAACAGTCATTTAATAAAGGACCACTTACGTGCACTGGGGTTTCCTGGCACACGTATGAAACCTGAAAGACGGATAACAGATACGGAGTTATAATTAGATGTGTGCGGTACATGATTTACTTTATCTACTACCTTCACTGAATCTAATTTACATTAGTGAGATGAGTTACAGTGTGATTAGTATCTGTATATGAAAATCCTTAATCATTTTAATCTTAGTCTTTATGATTAGAAAGCAATAAAATCTGGATTATTTTCACACAACTGGACAGTTTCTCCTTCGTCTCTTACCAGACTGATTCTTTATCCAGATAAAAACTCCAACACAGGCGACGATGACAACCTGGAGACCAGACAGGACTGCGCCAATGATGGTACCAACTGAGACTCCACCTGAAACACCAGTTACAGTTACTGTAGATTTGTTGTTGTTGTTGTTGTTGTTGTTGTTGTTGTTATTAAAGACCTCATTCAAGTTACAATGAAAGCTATGGGATTAGTATCTCTGAGTACGATGGCTAATATAGCTGTTGTGTAAAAGCAGAGTGCTTTCCATATCTCACTGTGATCGAGATAATGTTCTGACTCAAACAGGAAAATCAGTCACCGATCTGTAAATGAATTTCTTCATGGTGGAGCTTCAGCTCTGCTTAACTGAAAATACATTTACAGTCCTGTTACATCGGCAGGCAGTGTTAATTCAGCATTTTCCTCCAACAGTCCTGCAGGCCTCTGTGTAAAGCAGTTAAGTCCTGGCGCCCGTTCCACCTTAAATGGAGCAGCAGTTCTGGACTGACTGCAACTCCTCCAATACTGAAGGTGGCACAGGAAAATTCAAACTAGAATCTGGCAAAATCGTACAGACTGTAAAGCTGGTGGTATGTTTTCTCTCTCCCGACATCCCACCCAGAGCGTTTCAATGACAGACGACAGAATGTCAATGCTGCATCTTTTAGGGTGGAACTGCAAATTCAACGAACGTCTGCCTTGACATTTGCCAACTTCTGAATTTATTTCGGCTCTGAAAGTCTGGGACATGCGCGAGACGTTCCCTCAACCTTAGTCCTGCCAATCAAATGTGTTCACCCATCCCGGATGGAATAAGTGCTACAGTCCATCACATTACTGAACAACAGCGGGAGAAGACACAGATATGAAAACTGAAAAGCAGTTCTCTCACTTTTCAATTCCAAAACATCAAACAAACAGCTTTCATTTTAACTTGAGTAATGTCAATAATGATGCATTAATAATGTACACACACTTTGGAAATGCAACTGTAAATATACAATCTGCTTCTGAATTTTACTCCACAATAGTCGCTCTGATATGTTTCCACAAACAACAACTATCGTGCCTGTTAAAATCAGCAGTGAATTATAGTTTAGGAATGTAGTTAGCATCATGCTAACTGGTACGGTGAAACCTTTTTACAGTAGTCCCTGAAGGTACTTAATTTAACTGTGGGTACACTGTAATGAATTCCTTCAGGCTACAACAAAACACACTTAATAAAGTCATGTTCAAACAGTGTCAGCACAATGCCCAGTAGATGGTAGACTCAGCGTACAGAACTAACTCTACAAGTCTGGACCTGTTTTTCACCAGCCACACCCAGGCCTGGATACTGCCAGACCTGTAGAGTCAGGAAGTGACTTTAATAGAGGCTGTCTGACAACATGAAGTAGCTAAAGGATCTCAGACAGTCGCACATGATGCCCCGATCTGAAGTTCAGGACCAGATCAGACACAAAGTCCCTGACATCTCTGGGTTACAAAGCAGACTCTAAGGCTTTGGGACTCCAGTGAACCCCAGTGAGAGCTATTATCCACAAATGGAGAAAACATGGAACAGAGGTGAACCTTTCCAGGAGTGGCCAGCCTTCCACAACTACTCCAAGAGCACATTAATGACTCATCTAGGAGTCCAGCTATCATCCAGTTATCATCCAGTCATCACAAACACTTAATCAAAGTTATTGCCCCCAAGGGTGGCACATCCAGTCATTAGTTTTACGGGGCATTAGGTTCTCACATAAGGCCGGGTTGGTGTGGATAGCCTTTTCCCTTAATAAATGAAACCAGTGAAAACCTACTTCATGTATTTACTCAGGTTATCTTTGTCTGATATTCAAATTTGTCTGCTTATCTGAAACATTTAAGTGACGTGCAAAAACAAAAGAGATCCGAGGGGGCGAATACTTATTCACAGCACCGTGTACACACACATATATGTATACACAGGTGTGTCATCTCATCTGCTTATGTATTTCAGCCATTGGACATTAATCTACTTTGTTCATCTTAGAACTGGTCACTCGTGGGTGGTGGGAGGAGCTGACTTTGATTGGCAGCTTTACTTCACTCGACTGGTTAAGGCCTGCAGGTCACGCTCACAGTGCTCTGCAGGTAAGCTCTGACTGCATAATCTGATTTTTGAATATCTGTGTTGGTGCATAGCTCAGGTATGTTGAACTACAGCATGCCTGAACTATCTGTGACCTGTAAAACCTGATGTAGCCAGTAACGTCTCTTGCCTTGACTCTAATGACGTCTGTCTAAGTACCAGGCTCTGTGGGAGGTGTTTCAAACATGGAGGTACAGAAAACCCCACTTTGGAATAAATCTGTGAAGGTCTTGGACTGTGGTGGCACAAATATGATTACTCTTATATCCATATCTGGGCTGTATAGGTCACATGGTCTATACATATAGTCATATACATAAAGTCAAAGCTTGCCATCTGCAACAACAGTGGACAAAACAATACAAACACAAACCCAGTCATTTATAATAAAACACATTTAATAAAGAACCACTTACGTGCACTGGGGTTTCCTAACACACATTTGAAACCTGAAAGACGGATGATGGATATTAGATGTGTGCGGTACATGATTTACTACATTTACTACCTTCCCTGAATCTAATTTACATTAGTGAGATGAGTTACAGTGTGATAAGTATCTACATATAAAAATCCTTAATCAGATTTAAACTTATTCTTTATGATTAGAAAACAATAAAATCTGCATTATTTTCACACAACTGGACAGATTTCTCCTTCATCTCTTACCAGACTGATTCTTCTTCCACATAAAAACTCCAACACAGGCAATGATGACAAGCAGGAGACCTACGCTAATGATGATACCAACTCGGCCTCTACCTGAAACAGCAGTGAGTTACTGTAGATTGTTGTTAGGTGTGTCATTAATACAGTACGTATGGCTGCACATTCTGGACTACATGCATATTGTGTATTTCCAGTGTGAGTGTGTTTTATTAAAGACCTCATTCAAGTTCAAATAAAAACTATGTGATTAGTATCTCTGAGTGTGGTTGGTGTAGCTCAGTGGGTTACACCACTACTCAGGGTGCCACTTCTACGTGTGGGAGACTGGGGTTTGAATCCCAGTCTGGGTGACTATGCTGAGCTACACCAATAAGAGTCCTTGGGTAAGACTCCTAACACTACGTTGGCCTACCTGTAATCATTAACCTTGTAAGTCGCTCTGGATAAGAGCGTCAGCTAAATGCTAAATGTAATGTAAATGAGTATGATGCCGGAGTGCTTTCCAGATCTCACTGTGATCTTCTTAATGTTCTAACTCAGATACAAACAGGAAAGTCAGTCACCGATCTGTAAATGAACTTCGTCATGGTGGTTCAGCTCTGCCTAAATGAAAATCCAATTACAGTCCTGTTCATGTCTGCATTTCCACTGTCAGATAAGCTACCTGTCAATCAAATGGGGTATCAAGAAGGGCAGCTTGGTGTGGGGCATGTTTAAGGAGGTGATGAGTCTAAACCTTGGTGGTAAAGACATATTAGCAACAGCTGCTAGTGGCATTAACACTCACTACCCGGTCACAGCTCGCAGTGTCACTAGCGTTAGCCCCTGTGACACAGACAGGCTCATCTAAACCGGTATCAAAGCTGGAACGTGAAGATCTGACTCACACTGAGTTCAGGACAGTGTAGGACATTTCAGCACTGAAGCACAATCAGTCAGAAACCGGTCGTGATGTCCCTAACACTGGAGCTGGTGCAGGCGTGAGCTCTCCTAGTCCATCAGGAAACACTTCTACATATTCTACACTTCTAATAATAAACTTTAGGCCTGTTCAAATGTGTAGTTTGATAAATATGTAATTGTCGTTGCCAACTTCTGAATCTATTTCAGCTCTGAAAGTGTGTGACGTGCGCAACAGGTTCCCTCTCATCCTCAGACCAGCCAATCAAATGCATTCACCCTCCAGGTCCGAATAAGTGGTACGGTTCATCGCACTGCTGAAGAACAGAGAGCAGCAGAGAAGAGGTAGATATGAAAACTGAACAGCAGTTCTCCCTCTCCAATTCCAGGAGGACAGACCAACATTAATAACCACCTCCTAGCCTCGTTTCAAACAAACGCACATTAAACATGATACGCCTTACACAGATCAGTTTCCACATTACCTAGAACCGCATCACTACACACAAACACAAACACTAACACACAGCTGTCAGTTTAACTTCAGTTCTGTTAATAATATTATTAATCAGTATAATATCATTAATAATACACACTCACTTTGGAAATGCAGCTGTACATATACAATCTGCATCTGAAATTAAATAAAATCTAAAACTGTCCGTCTGATATGTTTACACTTCTGTCCCCGTTAGAATCAGTGTTCTCCTACCTGACAGAACTCTACAATCAGAACCCAGGAGCACCTTCTCCTTCTCCAGACTGATGTGCTGAATGATGCAGGTGTAGTTGTGTTTGTTCAGCTCCTCAGGTGGGACAGTCAGAGTGCTCCTCCTCTGGAAGGTTCCATCCTGGTTGGGTAGCGTCTCTCCGAGCTCCACACCCTCATCCAGATCCTCTCCATTCTTCTTCCAGGTGATGTTCACTGGTTTGGGGAAGAACCCTGTAGCATGACACACCACTGGAGAAGAAGAGTTCTTCTGGAACAGAGACACCTCAGGAGGAGCTGGAGGAAGAGAGTGAGAGAGAGTGAGAGAGAAAGAGAGAGAGAGAGAGAGTGAATGTATGTACAGGTCTGGGTTTTAAAATGTAATGCTTTATGAAAAAAGTCAAACATCTTCAACATCAAAACTGAGCATCAAAAATCTGAAAATCATATTCTTTAGAATCTGTGAGCCAAAAACTAATGTAAAATCTATCAGTGCTTCGTGTTCAGCCTGTAGTCTGATGTCTGTAAATATATCTATATTTCTAGAACCTCAAACTGAACATCTCCACACAGTCTGAAGTCATTAAGTGATGGTTTGGGTATGGAGTTAGCATCATGCTGATTGTATGGTAAAACCTCAGTTTACAGTGACCTCAAAATGTACACTTCATCCATTTAACTATTAGTAAACTTCCATAAACTTATTTACACTATTTCATAACGCACCTAATATGAGATATTTGAACCGTGTTAGTACAATATCCAATAGATGTGTTTTTCCTGTGATGTTGAGATTAAGCTTGATGCTCTGGATTGGAAATTACGGTATGTGGCTACATGCTGTAAAGCCAGGATTGTTCTGATTGGCTGATGCAAGAAGTGTTTTGAGTTACAGGTGCTAATATACAGGGTTTGGACAATGAAACTGAAACACCTGGTTTTAGACCACCATCATTTATTATTATGGTGTAGGGCCTCCTTTTGCGGCCAATACAGCGTCAGTTGGTCTTGGGAATGACATATACTGCGTCCTGCACAGTGGTCAGAGGGAGTTTAAGCCATTCTTCTTGCAGGACAGTGGCCAGGTCACTACGTGATGCTGGTGGAGGTTCGTCCTTCTTGGTGGTATGCTGACATTACCCTGGATACCGTGGCTCTTGATACATCACAAAGACTTGCTGTCTTGGTCACAGATGCGCCAGCAAGACGTGCACCAACAGTCTGTCCTCTTTTGAACTCTGGTATGTCACCCATAATGTTGTGTGCATTGCAGTATTTTGAGCAGAACTGTGCTCTTACCTGCTAACTGAACCTTCACACTCTGCTCTTACTGGTGCAATGTGCAGTTAATGAAGATTGGCCACCAGGCTGGTCCAATTTAGCCATGAGACCTCCCACACTAAAATGACAGGTGTTTCAGTTTCATTGTCCGACCCCTGTAATTTCTGAATAACATGCAATACATGGGTTTTACATTATACTAAACACACTAAGCAGCAGTTTGTAAACAGTAGTGCCCCTAATGCAGGTCCTTCTGTGACCCTGTGATTCACCTGTAGTTCAAGCTGCAAACTGAATCATGAGAAGTGTCTGAGTGAGTTAATATTCAGATTTAC
The DNA here is from genome assembly GCA_024036415.1 of Prochilodus magdalenae. Classification (NCBI taxonomy): domain Eukaryota; kingdom Metazoa; phylum Chordata; class Actinopteri; order Characiformes; family Prochilodontidae; genus Prochilodus; species Prochilodus magdalenae. Next base: position 30,341 of record JAMWET010006753.1, read on the forward strand.
ATTTATCTGATGCTTACAAACAGCAGTCAAACATCTGAACTGTCAAACTGCAACACCCATGCACTATAACAGCAGCCGCTCGGCGCAGCACAGAGACGACTTCCACCCAGACACTTCTCCAGATTTCAGTTCAAAATATAATGAACTAAAGAAGACGTGAAGAAACCGTAATAAACTCTGTAGAAGAAAACAACCACCAGAAGAGGAAACCAGTAAACAACAGAGGAACTACTCAGTACACATCAGCCCGGGCTCCAATCTCCAGAATGCCCAGGGCTGATCAAGCCAACAAGCTACACCTGAGGCGTCGGCCATATAAGCCCCCACTCAACAGCAGTACACCTATGTAGAGGGGTAGCCGCGGTAAGACACAGACAAAGACAGGAAAAGAAAGAGAAAAAAGCAAAAGAAACAGAAAACCACAAGTGCTTAAAATATTAGTGTGGGTCACTGCCCAAACCCACAAAATCCCCTTCTGTTAAACCCTCTCCTGGTCGTTTCGGTTCTTTATAAACTTTCCCTTTTGTTTTAATACGTCGTCTCTGGCGTCTCCTTTGTTTGATTTTCCCGCCATTTCTCCCTCTCCCCCACAAAACCCCTCCTGAATCACTCCGGAGGTCGGGTTTTTTTTTACCTAAACTAAAATCCCAAACACGTTCCCACAAAGAGTTCACTCCCTGCACACATAGTTTCACGTGCCTCCACATCCAGGGAACCCATTTGCTTACAATTTACATCTTTACATCGCTGCAAATGGGTTCCAGCCCTGTGCTTGGGTCCACACCCCCAACCGCGCCGTGACAACATGGCAGAGCATTGATGTCCCCATGAAGGGGAGGATAACATGAGTTTTGTTGTTATATAGTGTATGTTATCACTATGCACATTATTGTATTAAAAATATTTTTTTTATTTTATAACTTTTATTATAGATACTTTAATTTAAAAATATATTAACAACACCAACAGTGCTGAACACATGCTGGGTTTAAACACAGAGCGTTAGTGTAGAGTGGATGAGCGTTCCTCTTCTATATCCTGAGGAGTACTAGGTGAGTAAACAATGAGGGTGAGTACAGAAACAGATCAGATCACTGTACCTTTCCTCTCCAGAGTGGATCTGCTGTATCCCACATACTTCATTAACTCATCGATACATTCATACTGCAGGTAGTCCTTTATGTTAGCAGCTGTATGTGTCTCCACCCACTTCTGTTTGATAGTAGCAGCTTTAGCGTTAGCTGCAGTCCACCTTCCAGTGTTCAGATCCAGACTGAAGAAGTCCTCTCCGTCATATCCATACTGGTCATATCCTGTCTTGGCCCTATCATCATCCAGCTCACAGCCGTACATCCTCTGTAGTGTATAAATCCCTGCAGAGACACAATGAGCCAATACTCACTACATACAGTACTACACCATTAGCACATACAATCTACAGATGGAGAATAAGCTGTGAGCTCAGTGGTTTACTGATGTACTGCTGTAGTCATTTTAAAGGGGATACTATTCCCACTGGGCTGCACCTCACTCTCACCTCCTTTGTGATTGTACAGCTGCATTGCTATGTCCAAACTGATTTTAAAGTCCTCCTGGTTGCTCTGTGCCCACTGGGTGTTTCTGTCCCAGTACTGTGGATCGTCATCATCAATCTTCTTTATCCAGTCCGTCTTTGGGATCATCCTCCTGATGTTACTGTCATAGTACACAAACTCTTCTCCATCCAGCAGACCGACCAAGGTGAACTCTGGGAAGTGTAGTCCTGGCGTCACTCCAGTGTAGAAGTACCGCAGGGAGTGTTTGGCTACAGAAACATTAAATATAATTTAAATAAAGACAATAATAAACATCTTAGTAATCTAAAGGCTGATCAGCTAAAAATCATGAAGTTAAATATTGTCATGCATTAACATAACATTAACATATTACACACTTCATTCAAAAAGCTTTTCGATGTTCATTAAGTTTGATATTATCGCTGTCCAAAAAAAGTAGTATCTCCAAAATGGTAACTTTGCAGCAAAAAGCAAAAACCTCATTTACGCTTAATGTAAGTCACTAGAACCCGATGTGCTCAGCAGCTGCTGTGTTCAAATGATGCATAGAAGTGCAAATCAACAAAAATCGAGATACACAAGTTTTTCTCTATACGTGTAATGCCCAGCTTCAGTAACAGTAATAAAGAGACAAATTAAAACTGAAGATTTACAGACGCACCAACTGCTGTGAACAACTGGCCCTCAGAGAAATCATAACACCGTAGTACTTATTTGCAAGTTCTAAAAAATAATAGTGTTAAATATAGAAATATGATGGTCAGGGATGTGTCAAGGATCTCACCAAGTCTGTACAGTAGACAGTGCTGGGTCTAACTCTTACTCAGAAGCTTTGCAGCACAGCAGAGCTAAACAAGCTCTATGCGTCTACGTTTCCAGTACAGGAGGTGATAAGGTCAGACTACAGTTTCCAGGGTTGATGTAGAAGTGGCGATCATATAATATTAAAATACATTTTTACAATACATGATCTGTCACATTTGTACTTTAAGTCATTTGATCAACTGGTAATAAGAGGGAAGAACCATTAAAAAACTTCCAAGCAAATGCAAAAATTATGACAACTACGCTAATCTAGCAGTTGGTCAGTGATCTAAAAGTGCTAACAGCATTGAACATATGCTCCTGCAGCAATAGTAGTTTACTGTATTGCCATATTGTCCAATCCTAGTTTGAACCACTTTGAATTTCGGCCCTAGACCTTTATCCACATACGTCTGTAGAAAACTGGTCTTAGGACACTCAGCTGTGTAGTTATCGGTGTGGAGTCAGTTTGTAACAAATGCATTAATAAAAGGGTGTTAAACTACAGAATTATGTTTGTATCTAAATAAACAGCAGTATTAAAATGAAATTTGTGAAACAGACCTAAGGTAAAGCCTATTAATTCAAGCAAACAACCATTTTAATATTTACTTTACAACTGACAAATAAAACTAGAAAGAAAAACTCACCTGCTGATATCAGCTGAACTGTTAAAACGAGGAAAATCAGAGACCTCATGATGATCCCTTCTCCAGTTTGTCATTTCTCATCCGACAACAGATAAACACAAAACATGTCTTCAGTTAATCCAACTAATCAGCCTTTTCGTCAGAGTTTGTACAGCACGAACTATCTGCTCAGCACCTGAAAACCTGGTCTGTCCAGGTGAACTACTACTTCTTCCTTTCATTCTCTCCAAAGACAATACACTATTCACATGACATCAGCAGTAACTGAAGGGAACACCACACAGGAGGTTCATCCTGAGAGTGCTTTTTATTCTTGAACTATATATAATTAGCCATAATGTGCTCATTTACATACTGGAGTAACTCATGAGACGTGACTATCAGTTAATTAACATGTACAAGTCTCTGAACCACACGAAGCAAGTTTGTCATAAAGCAAAATATCAAAGAAATTATATTTGAATTGATGTGACTGAAGAGGTCTGTGTGTGTGTGTGTGTTTGTGTGTGTGTGTGCATGTGTGTGTGTGCATGTATGTTTGTGTGTATGTATGTGTGTGTGTATGTGTGTGTGTAATACTTACGTATATACTAATATATATTATATATATATATTATATATATATAGATATGTATATATACTTGTATATGTATTTATTATATAGATTAAAAAAAAAAAAATATATATATATATGATATCATATATATATATTACTTTATATATATAATTATAATATATATATACAGTGTGCTGTGTGTGGTAATATATATATTATATATATATCTATTATTATATATATAATATTATATATATATATATATACAGTGTGTGTGTGTATGTATGTATGTGTGTGTGTGTAATATATATATATATATATATACTGTGTGTGTGTGTGTGTGTAATATATATATATACAGTGTGTGTGTGTGTGTGTGTGTGTGCATTTACAGATCTAAATTTGTAAATTGGTGTAGTTTATTTGAACTATATATTTTTAGAATTTCTTATTTTGTATTTTGAATAGCTTGCACTTCAGTCTACCTCCTGCTCTGTATCTGTTTACTATATATTCTGCCATTATGAGGCTAATTCCCCCACGCGGGATAATAAAACACTGTATCTCAAAGAAAGGTATTGCCAGGTCATGTAGGAAAGGTGCTGGATCAGGAGCAAGAAACAGGAAGTTCAGGGGGTATTTGGACTGATTTTCAGGGTGTGAAGAGAGGGATGGTGTATATTCCTTTATTACATTTAATATTTTTATGGAGCATAAAGATAATTTAATAAAGTGATGTGTTTTTGTTAAATGGAGGACAGAGTGCAGGTGTAACAGGCCTGATGGGCTCCGTATGATGAGACTGTGTGATGTGGTCTGTGCCAACAAACAGCATCCAGTGTAAACCTCATCCTGCCACAGCCAAGGTCAATCGTATATGACCTATAAACCGCTGTATATCTCATCAGTCCCACAGTTCTCTGTCTCTTAATATTCGGCCTTTTCTCATATACAGTCTGATGCACAAATACAAGAGCTTCAGAGTCGTTCTCATGTTCTCACTGTGTTCCCATATTTACAGGGGGATTAATGGAGCAGCTCTGACAGCTCTTTCAAACAGGCAGCAGCTGAGTAGTCCGGACAAACTGCACTCACACTTTACTTTAAATAGACTTCAAACACATAAGCCTTTAAATAATCCAAACAATTAATACATATATAACACCACTAGGTGGCACTCTTAGATCAGGATACTGCTGGTGTTATGATACTGTGTATTATATACAGTATACTATAAGAACTATTAAAAGAGCCGTTTCCATAGTTAAATACTTCTTTGCATGATGAAATAGTTCTTCTGATTGATGAAGAATGTACCAAACTCTTTTGACAATAGTTTTATAGTTCTATACTCGTCCTTCTAAATAGAAGTATTCCCTTTGTAAGTGTATAAACTCTTATTTTTAACTGGACCAATTTAAAAATGAATAAATTAAATAAATTATAAATTAAAATGTCAAGAAAAATCTGAAGGAAATGGATAATAAAAGCAGAACTTCACCATTAACCATGGACGGGGAGAGAAAATGATGTACATGGATTAGTTAAGCTTATTGCATATTATACTTGCTTTGCTCAATACTATTATACTATTATTATAATTTACTTATTACACATCTCATATTCATTATTTACATTTTCTAATGTAGTTTATATTAAACAGGTACCTGAGCCTAACAGCAGAGTCTCTAAACACTACTACAGATCACTCCACAAGTATATGTAATGTATGATATACAATGTAATGTTCATAGTAAAAAATAAATACATATTTAACAATTGTGATATTTTACATTGTGATCTTCCATGTTTTCAACAGCATCTAACATTTTCTCTGTTTAATAATAGTTTTATTACTGCAGGGTATCTATCTCTGTGTTGATATAGGCAGTAACAAGAAGCTTAAAATGTAAATATTAAATTTACATTTTTTATATTTTATATTGTATTTAATTACATGAAAGTTAAAGCTAGATATTCTCTAGCCCTGACTTCAAACACCTCACTGCTGATTATCAGTACAGATTATATTAGTATATGTAGACATACTTCTAATATTTTCAGTAAGAACATACAGCAAATACAGCAGCCTTTGTATAGCATGTACATGTGTAGCGTTTATGAATATTAGCAGCACACTCAACAACAGACTGGAGAAAATCAGGACAGAGTTCTTTATTGTAAAAACAAAGACATTTTAACAGCTACTGATTATTCAGTATGTTCTACATCTACTGACCTGCCTATACCTGTTATATCAGCACACAGAAACAATCAGGGGAACCTCAGTGAAGAGCTAGACTATTCATACAGTGATTTTTAGCATATACGTGGATTTAAATAGGTTCAGATCAATCAACTACAGCTGACTAAAACTAAAACTGAAATAAACTCTATATTCATTAAAGCAGGTGATAAAACTGATTCTAACATTAGAATTACAAAACTCTTAATAAAATAAAGTACATAAAATCTTAATGCAATATTACAGTATGTGTTACACTTGAATATTACAATATATTTAACAGATAGCACAAATGAACACACCTGCCTCTACAGAGCTGTCTGTACACTTTTCAAACAAATCAGAAATCACATGTAAGTTTACTCACATAAAACATTACAGTCTTACAGAGGAATATAAAATGTTTGGGTCCTCTGCTTCTACACGTCTCTGTGATCTCTTATTACTCTTACTCTTCCTGTTGAAGAAGTTTAGAGCAGCGTAGTTCACCATCTCACAATCCGGCTCCTGCTGTAGAACAGAAACACACAATAAATGGAGAGATATAAAGTATGACATATAGAGGATAGTTAAAATAAAAAATGATGATTAATATTTAAAAGTGACAAAATAAGCCAAATATATTCTTTTTTATGCATACGACGAATTTACTATACCTTCAGTCTTTGCAAAATCATTGTAGAACATTTGATAAAACTTTTAATTTTTCACATAAAACCAAATTTACAAGAATAAACATACTAAACTACATGCTAAAATGCTAAACTAACTGTAATTATGAAAAACTAAAGAGTTGAGTTTCATCATATTTACTGCATTTACTAACTTTCACATATATTCAGTGTTAGAATTACCACATTCTCTGTTTTCAGTTGAGAAGGCAAATCTGTAGAAACATGTACAGTAGATTTTTAATTCATATCTTATTTACAAACTGCAGTTTATCATGTACAACATTCTAAATCATATTTACCCAAAACATACACATGATAGGAAGAGATAGAAAAATATAACAAAATGCTTTTACACAAGACATAGATATTTAGATGATATTTATAATAATAGGATTATTTATTATCTATAATGAGTAATAATCTATATTCACCCTCTCTGTGGTATCTCCTGTACTTCAGTATGATAAACAGCAGGAACAGTAGAACACTGAGCAGAACCACAATCACACCTCCAAACACCAGAGTCAGTAGAAGAAACACATCAGGAGGAGAACCAGCCTCTACAAACACTAGAGTCAGTAGAAGAAACACATCAGGAGGAGAACCAGCCTCTACAAACACTAGAGTCAGTAGAAGAAACACATCAGGAGGAGAACCGGCTTCTACAAACACCAGAGTCAGTAGAAGAAACACATCAGGAGGAGAACCAGCTTCTACAAACACCAGAGTCAGTACGAGTAACACATCAGGAGGAGAACCGGCTTCTACAAACACCAGAGTCAGTACGAGTAACACATCAGGAGGAGAACCGGCTTCTACAAACACCAGAGTCAGCACGAGTAACACATCAGGAGGAGAACCGGCTTCTACAAACACCAGAGTCAGTACGAGTAACGCATCAGGAGGAGAACCAGCTTCTACAAACACCAGAGTCAGTACGAGTAACACATCAGGAGGAGAACCGGCTTCTACATACACCAGAGTCAGCACGAATAACACATCAGGAGGAGAACCGGCTTCTACAAACACCAGAGTCAGCACGAGTAACACATCAGGAGGAGAACCGGCTTCTACAAACACCAGAGTCAGCACGAGTAACACATCAGGAGGAGAACCAGCTTCTACAAACACCAGAGTCAGTACGAGTAACACATCAGGAGGAGAACCAGCTTCTACAAACACCAGAGTCAGTACGAGTAACACATCAGGAGGAGAACCGGCTTCTACAAACACCAGAGTCAGTACGAGTAACGCATCAGGAGGAGAACCAGCTTCTACACACACCAGAGTCAGTACGAGTAACACATCAGGAGGAGAACCGGCTTCTACAAACACCAGAGTCAGTACGAGTAACGCATCAGGAGGAGAACCAGCTTCTACAAACACCAGAGTCAGTACGAGTAACGGATCAGGAGGAGAACCAGCTTCTACAAACACCAGAGTCAGTACGAGTAACACATCAGGAGGAGAACCAGCTTCTACAAACACCAGAGTCAGTACGAGTAACACATCAGGAGGAGAACCGGCTTCTACAAACACCAGAGTCAGTACGAGTAACGCATCAGGAGGAGAACCCGCTTCTACAAACACCAGAGTCAGTACGAGTAACACATCAGGAGGAGAACCAGCTTCTACACACACCAGAGTCAGCACGAGTAACACATCAGGAGGAGAACCGGCTTCTACAAACACCAGAGTCAGTACGAGTAACACATCAGGAGGAGAACCGGCTTCTACAAACACCAGAGTCAGTACGAGTAACGCATCAGGAGGAGAACCAGCTTCTACAAACACCAGAGTCAGCACGAGTAACACATCAGGAGGAGAACCGGCTTCTACAAACACCAGAGTCAGCACGAGTAACACATCAGGAGGAGAACCGGCTTCTACAAACACCAGAGTCAGTACGAGTAACGCATCAGGAGGAGAACCCGCTTCTACAAACACCAGAGTCAGTACGAGTAACACATCAGGAGGAGAACCAGCTTCTACAAACACCAGAGTCAGTACGAGTAACACATCAGGAGGAGAACCGGCTTCTACAATCATTAAAAATATACATTTTCATTTTTAATATTACATGTAACTCAACATAAATGATGAACATAATTTAGAATGCGCACCTTTAGAACAGTCGGGGTTCTCCAAAAATACTTGGTTCCTCTCTGAAATTTAAAAAAACATCTGAAACACGTATCACTGTAATTATAAAATTATTCTAATGAGATGAAGGTCGTTACCTCTGATATGTAGGTATGTGGTGGTGTTGCTGAAGATCATGTGCTTATCCGTTAGACTGCTGCAGTAGTAGAGTCCTGAATCAGAGTCCTGAACTGCAGTTATAGTGAGAGAGGAGTTCACAGAGTTCACCTCCATCACTGTTCTGTTACGGTCAGTGATGATGTTACAGGTATTAGAGGAGGAGGAGGAGGAGGAGGAGTAATATCTACATGCCATATAAACTGGTGCTGAATTATTTGAGTTTTTAAACCAGAATACATAACCTGATTTAATCAGACCATGTTCACACCAGAGAGTGGCATTATCCCCAGGTCCTGCTTCCACAGTTAAACCAGCCTGAGAGCTCACACACACTGACAGTACACCTGGAACACACAGTACGGTACAGGGTAACAGGGTTATCTGAGCTGCTCCGGCTGAGAAAGACACTTTTAAGGAACAGCAGGCTGTAACAGAACGATAGAGTATAGAAGCACTTACTGATCCCACAGAGCAGCAGAGCCATCACTGAGGGGGGAGCCATCACATACCGTATATACCAAAGAGGAAGTTTCACTGTCCTGTTAAACTAGATTTATATTCAGTGGGAGGGGCTTACAGTGCCTTATGAAAGTATTCACCCCCCTTAATGTCTCAGTGCTTTGTAGAAGCAGCTTTGGCTCTAATTACAGCTGCAAGTCTCTGGAGGGATGTTTCTATTAGCGTAGTACATCTACACTATACTGCCAAAAGTATTCACTCCCCCATCCAAATCACTGAATTCAGGTGTTCCAGTCACTTTCATGGCCACAGGTGTGTAATACCAGGCACCTAGACATGCAGGCTGCTCCTACAGAGCTCAGTGAAGTCCAGCGTGGTACCGTGATAGGATGCCACCTGTGCAGCAAGTCCAGTCGTGAAATTCCCTCCCTCCTAAATATTCCCCAGTCCACTGTCAGTGGGATTAGAACACAGTGGGGGTGATTGGGAACGACAGCAGCTCAGTCACCATGTAGTACCCCATGTAAAATGACAGGGTCAGCAGATGCTGAGCTACAGTCAATGGCTACAGTCCTCCAAACTTCATGTGGCCTGTAGATGTGTGTAACAGTGTGCAGAGAGCTTCACAGAATGCAGCTGCTAAAGGTTTAGTGGAGGGGGGTTGTGTTGTTGGGGTGTTTTTCAGGATCTGGGCTCCACCCCTTAGTTCCAGTGAAGGGAACTCTTAATGCTTCAGCAGACCGAGACTCTGGAGAGATTCTGGATCCTGGATTCTGTTTACTGGGTCTGAATATGTACCAGTTCAGGTATTATCAGGGTAACAGTAAACAGGGCTGATCTGTGTATCTGCTGGTGGAAAATGAAAGTTGCAGTCGTGTGGTTTGGTGCAGCATGTAGGGTGAAAATAGCCGGGGGTCAGTTCTGTGGTTGGGGAACGTTCAGACCACAGTGTGCTCACACAAGTCTACACTTTGACCTGCATGATGTGTTAATGAGCGTAACAAATACTGTTTCTTCAGGATTAATATTATTAATTACTGTAAATCTGTGGTAGTAAAACCCTGAATCATCATGTACAGCATAATCACTACAGTAAAGTGAGTTTAATATTCTTTAGGTGGATCGTTTGTAATGCTCGTGTGAACCATGTGTGCAACAAAGAACAGCTTGTGGTTTTGGCCTAGTCCTGAATGCTGCACTGAGCTCAGAGACCTTCCTCAAAGTCCATACCTTAGTAACAGATTTGTGTAAAGGCCACACCTGATGTACCGATCACACATATTTTGAAAGAACCACTGAAGTTACCCTTTAAAATACAAACATGAATCAGTGGTGGGGTCAAAACGTCCGAGACCACTAACGAGAACTTCTGTTTTTATTATTTAATACAAAACTCCTCATTATCAGTTACACCCACCATTATCAGAACAGCTCCACCCAGAGGGAGGTGGAGCAATAACTGGTGATAAATTTAGACTGATATGATCAATATTTATTGAGCTACACATACAGAAGTCTGTCTCTCAGTATGGTGGCGTCGAGCCGCCGTGTTCGCTAACCCAACACGCCAGACGTCTCGGTATGGCGCTGTAGAGGTTCCTAATGGAGTCCTGTGATAATCCATCCCATGCAGCTTGAACATCCTCACACAGTTCCTGCAGATGGTGCGGTAGGAGTGGAGGTGGAGGGACACCAGGCCTTCTGGACGTGTGACAACAAACCGTTCATCTTGGTGCTGACCACGGGGCCTCCACACACGGATTCGTTGGGCGTCTCCACCAAGACTAAAGTGGGACTCGTCACTGAAGATGACCCGCTGCCATTCTGAGACACTCCATGACAGTCTGGTACGACACCACTGCCCCCCACTGCCCCAACTGCTGGTGTGATCGTCTTGGGAGCTGTTGCTTACGACACTTGGTCCTAAGAGCTCAGCGCTATGCAGGACATCCTCTTTCATGGCAGGGCTTCTACCAGTCACCAGATTTCTCTCCAGTCAAGCATTTATAGGACCTGCTGGGTCGCCAGCTTCGGCAACCTATGAGTGTGCAGAATCTACAGGCCCAGCTGCATTAATGCTCTCTGCTCCACCTGTTGGTGCTCCATCACACAACAAGCCAAAGACAGAACTGCTCAAATGCTGCCACCTACTGGTAAACCCAGTTACACATATTACACTAAAGGCCTTTAATATGAATCACAGAACTCCACACAGAACCTGGAGCACTGTATACTCTACTCTGGAAGTCCAGTCCAGTAACAGATCAAATACAGATACAGTTATTAATCCAGCACTTTTACACTGATACTGTCACAGAGCAGATTTACAAAACCCCCCAATCTACACCCTATGGTCTGTTACTGCAATGAATGTAATGAAACCAAAACTCAATATTTTTGATGAGCTCATGAATATTTAGATGAGATCTGCTCTGATTGATTCACATGTTTTTCTTTGGACAGTGATGATATATTTTAATAGAATTATTTTATTTATGTACATCTTAGGTTCTTAACAGAAATGAAATTTAACACTTGACCCTAAATGGTGATTAGCTTGGAATGTTAAAATGGATTTTTTCTATGACTGTATCATGATGAGTCACTAATCATACAGCACTGGTAATAATTATGTTCAGCATCATGTAGAATCATGGTGAAGAATAAAGGTAGCCGTATTGTCTATATTTGCTTCGCTTGACTTTAAAGACTGATATTACTGAGAAAGACGGAGGAGTCGGGTTTTCTTTAAGATCTTTATTTGGTAATGATATTACAATAAACTACTAAACTAACCGAGATGCAGAAGAAATCTTTTACGTAAACGTTTGAATAAGAAGTTTGAGTTAACCGAAGAACCGCAGTGCCATCACTTACCTCATCGTTTTAAGTTGAGTTGACTTTTCGTTTCTAACTGTGTTGTGTAGATTTAATGGTCTGTTAACACATTAACTCAACTGTAGCACTTCGTACTGCCTGAAAAGTTCTCCAGTGTGTCGGAGGAGAAATTAAGATTTTCAGGGGTTTTATAGTTCTATCATTTTCATAAATCTGATTTCAGAAACACTTACCGATCCCCCAGAGCAGCAGAGCCATAACATCACAGTTCCATATCATACCAGCATCACCCTCTGAGTTTCACCCTCCCCTCAAACTTAGCTTTATGTAAACTGAGAGGCGGGCCTGAACTGTGTCTTGAACATAATCATGTCCGATTTTCCAATAGCAAGAGAGCGGTTGTTTAAGATGGGAACAGAAGATATATGTGAACCATATTCCATAATCATGTGTATTGTATATGAAAGATTTAGCAGTAATTTAAATGGAAATTAAATTTTTAAAAATAACTAGAGCCTCTCCACAGGGCAATTCTCAGCCCAGCAGGCTGTGTCTGATTATGTGTCAGTTTTATGGCTGGAAACACACACTCACGCACACGCAAACACACACACAGACAAACACACACACACATACTGATTCATACACACACACTGACACAGACACACACACATACTTCCTGCATATAATTCTTATTATAGAACACATTATTTTTAAGATTTTATATTGATCACTACACTCACATTTACCTCAGAGCTGTTATTACTGTACCCACTGTTTAGAACTAGCTGCTGCTAACGCTACTCAGTTCACCTGAGATACGGTTAGCCTAGCTGTTAGCTCCCCTCGGCTATTTCACTCTAAAACTGATCCTCTAAAGCGAGTTCATCTTTTATTAATCCTCAGACCTGTATATTTAACTTTCTGAGGCTCATTCTGATGAACACACACCCCACTACAATCACTACACCCACATTTACCTCAGAGCTGTTATTACTGTACCCACTGTTTAGAACTAGCTGCTGCTAACGCTGCTCAGTTCACCTGAGATACGGTTAGCCTAGCTGTTAGCTCCCCTCGGCTATTTCACTCTAAAACTGATCCTCTAAAGCGAGTTCATCTTTTATTAATCATCAGGCCTGTATATTTTAACTTTCTGAGGCTCATTCTGATCAAAACACACCCTACTACAAACACTACACCCACATTTACCTCAGAGCTGTTATTACTGTATCCGCTGTTTAGAGCTAGCTGCTGCTAACGCTGCTCAGTTCACCTGAGATACGGTTAGCATAGCTGTTGGCTCCCCTCGGCTATTTCACTCTAAAACTGATCCTCTAAAGCGAGTTCATCTTTTATTAATCCTCAGACCTGTATATTTAACTTTCTGAGGCTCATTCTGATGAACACACACCCCACTACAATCACTACACCTACATTTACCTCAGAGCTGTTATTACTGTATCCGCTGTTTAGAGCTAGCTGCTGCTAACGCTGCTCCGTTAACCTGAGATACGGTTAGCATAGCTGTTAGCTCCCCTCGGCTATTTCACTCTAAAACTGATCCTCTAAAGCGATTTCATCTTTTTTTAATCCTCAGACCTGTATATTTAACTTTCTGAGGCTCATTCTGATGAACACACACCCCACTACAATCACTACACCCACATTTACCTCAGAGCTGTTATTACTGTATCCGCTGTTTAGAGCTAGCTGCTGCTAACGCTGCCCAGTTCACCTGAGATACGGTTAGCCTAGCTGTTAGCTCCCCTCGGCTATTTCACTCTAAAACTGATCCTCTAAAGCGAGTTCATCTTTTATTAATCTTCAGACCTGTATATTTAACTTTCTGAGGCTCATTTCTGGATGAACTAACACCACCCCACTACAATCACTACACCCACATTTTACCTCAGATATCTGTTATTACTGTATCCGCTGTTTAGAGCTGCTAGCTGCTGCTAACGCTGCCCAGTTCACCTGAGATACGGTTAGCATAGCTGGGTTTAGCTCCCCTCGGCTTATTTCACTCTAATCAAAGATGAACTCACTTGGCGGTTCAGTTTTAATCTTTAGTATTAGCATACCCACACTGTAGGTGTACTGGACTGTAAAGTACACACAAATGAGTTCAGATTCAAAATGATAGAGCCAGGAGGGAGCCAGCAGGCTGTTCTAAGGCATGTGCAGTTACCACGCCAGGCCCAGCAGGGGGTAGTATATGACAACTGTCTAAGAATATGGGGAGAGTTGTTAGTAGGAGTAAGTATCTAACCTCGTCCACAGCAGAGCGATTGTGTCCATTACAGTGCTTATAAGGGGTTTAAGATGGACTTGAAGATGGGGACCTTAACCACAGTGAACTTGGTGTACCCGGCGTTTGAGCAGATCAGGGCAAATGTGTGGATTTTTTTTTTTTTTATTGACTGAATTTTAGTTTCAGTTTTTAATACAAAACGCAGATACACACACACACAACACACACACATACATACTTCTACTGTATCTTATAGAATGAGGGGAGAACAGGGCCTTTGTGTAACTGGATAAAGCACATTGTTTTGTTTGTGTGTCTTTTATTCATATAATCTGAGCTATATAATCTGGGTTGCCTAAATCATACATGTATATTGGAGCTAAAGGATACCAAGTTCCCCTTTTAGATAGAATTGGTAAATTGAAATTAGAAACTAATGACTTGTATTTTTATAGAAAAAACTTTTCTATACTTGTTTTCTGTTTCGAGCCATTGGGTTAATAAAAACTCTTCTACTGCATTCAGTCTCGGTTCAGTTCTGTGTGCCCGTGGAATAAAAGAAGGTATAACTGGTTACAGGGGAGTGGTCTAAAAGTGATAGTGGATTGGTTCCCACTTGTGAGGGGCCATATGTAATATAGAATATGGGTGTGTGTAATATAGAATATGGGTATATGTAGTATAGAGTACAGGGATATGTAGTATAGGGTACGGGGGTATGTAATATAGAATATGGGTATATATGTAATATAGGAATATGGGTATATGTAGTATAGAGTACAGGGATATGTAGTATAGGGTACGGGGGTATGGTAATATAGAATAGGGTAATATATGTAATATAGAAATATGGGTATATGTAGTATAGAGTACAAGGGATATGTAGTATAGGGTACGGGGGGTATGTAATATTAGAATATGGGTATATGTGTAATATATAGAATATGGGTATATGTAGTATAGAGTACAGGGAGATGTAGTAGTATAGGTACGGGGGTATGTATTATAGAATATGGGGTATATGTAATATAGGGAATAATGTGGGTGTGTGTAATATAGAATATGGGTATGTGTAATATAGAATAGGGTATATTTAATATAGAATATGGGTGTGTGTGAATATGGTAAGAATATGGGTATATGAATATATAGAAATATGGGCATATGTAAATATAGAATATGGGCATATGTAATATAGAATATGTGTATTGTGTAAATAGAATATGAGGTATATGTGATAACCTAATATACGGGTGTGTGTAACTATAGAATATGGGGTATATTTAATCATAGACTATGGAGTGTGTGGGATATAGTGAATATGGGTATGT
>JAMWET010006754.1:5000-12500 GCA_024036415.1 Prochilodus magdalenae
CAGGGATTCGGAAGACCACCTTTACCTACAGCAGCTCAGAGGTACCCAGCTGTGTTCCTCTGTGTTCCTGACCTGAGCGGTGTTTCTCTGAGTGGGGTTTGACCCCTGCTCTGGTACCCTGGCTGTTGTGGCGGTGATTCCTGGGCCGCCGTTAAAACCATTCCGCCTTCGCATCCTGCCTCAACCCTGCGCCTCAGAGCGCTCCCTCTGCACTGAACGGGTTAACGCTCCACAGTCCGCTTCAGGAAGGACGAATGCTGCTGTTTAGAAACAAAGCAAGCTTCATTTATCCTGTGCCATTAATTTGGAAAGGCCGGGTCCTGCAGTCGCTCAGAAAGGTCGTTATGCTTGTATATACGCGTGTCATTGTGAACGCAATCAAAAGAGTCTGAGATCAGCACAACTAATCTTTCATTTCAAACAACCTCTGTGCAGCGGCGGGACGGAGCGGGAGCGGCCGCGGGCGCCTCTCTGTCCTCTTAAGGCCAATAAAAATGTCCCTGTTACTTTGTAAATGGCAGGAAGTGATGTGAAAAACGACAAAGTGCTAAAGGGCGCTAAAGGACACGTCTGAGGTCCCAGCTCTGAGGGACCTTAATTGTGGAATGCTCTTTTCAAAACTCAAAACACGAGACACAGTGCCCTGTAACTCTGACATATCGACTGATCTATGTTTAAACAAACTCACCATCAACAATATAGTTCCACCAACAGCAGCCTGAAGGAGTCAACCGGCACGAGGGTAATGGTGTGTAGGACATGGTGAGACATATTTCAGTCATTAGTAACCAAGGACGTCCCTTATCTCTGTACCTGACTGACCCAACCGCCTCCACTACAGACCTCCAGCGAGCAGTGGTGTCCTCCATGAGTCCTCCTGTTAGTGCAGCACCATCGGCAGACGGCTGCACCACGCAGGACTACATGCACACAGACCGTTACCACGACTGTCCTTAACACCACGTCACCGTCACCAAAGACTGCAGTGGTGTCGTACCAGACTGTCATGGAGTGACTCAGAATGGCAGCGGGTCATCTTCAGTGACGAGTCCGGCTTTAGTCTTGGTGGAGACGCCCAACGAATCCGTGTGTGGAGGTACCGTGGTCAGCACCGAGATGGACGATCTGTAGTCACACGCCCAGAAGGCCTGGTGTCACTCCACCTCCACCCCTACTGCACCATCTGCAGGAACTGTGTGAGGATGTTCAAGCTGCATGGGATGGATTATCACAGGACTCCATCAGGAACCTGTACAGCTCCATACCGAGACATCTGGCGTGTTGGGTTAGCGAACACGGCGGCCCGACGCCATACTGAGAGACAGACTTCTGTATGTGTAGCTCAATAAATATTGATCATATCAGTCTAAATTTATCATCAGTTATTGATCCTGGTCACCTTTATCCTCCTTCCCAACACACCTGCACTCCCACACCTCCTTCTGGGAGCAGATATCACTGTGAGGATGAGGGAATCCTGGGTAAGATTAACATCGTTATTACAGCTACACATCAGGGCTGTAGATACAAATGGAAACGTCACTGTGGTGTCTAAACAGCGCAGCTGAGAGCGCGAGCGCAGGACTTCATGTCCCAGAGACGCCGGACACGCCGGTAACAATCACCAGACTGAACTGATGCAAACACCAATAACTCAGGGCAGTTGTGTGTAGTCTGATCCAGACGAGCCTCCCAACCATGCATAAAGATATCAGCACTGAAATAAATACGGTTAGGGAAGACAACCTGTGTCTGATTTACGCCAGACCGCAAACAGAACAGCCGAGGAACGGCGAGCGTCCGTGTGACAAACTGCAAATAGCGGCCCGCTGAGTGCCCGCGTGTGCAGACCTACGGGAAGAACCGGAGCTGCTCTCGGAGAGCTTGACGGTTGCGTGGTAGCTCTCAAAAATTGCTGGGTAAGTTGCTATCACTGCTGGTTAGCTCTCAGCGTTTGGCTCTCAAAGCGTCTCAGACGTGTGTGCATGTTGTTTGCGCTTTGCTGTGGTGCGGAGCTGGTTGCTCTCAACAGGGTAGGCTCTCACGCGGTGTGCTGCCGGTTACCCAATGCTGGTTAATAGCTCCGCGGGAGCTCTCACATGGTTGGAGGTGTCTTGCGTCACTGCTGTGCTTAGTGAGCGCATTTATAAGGGGATCTCTCACTGCCGGTTAGCTCTCACTGCCGGTTAGCTCTCACTGCCGGTTAGCTCTCACTGCCGGTTAGCTCTCACTGCCGGATAGCTCTCACTGCCGGTTAGCTCTCACCGCCGGTTAGCTCTCACTGCCGGTTAGCTCTCAATGCCCGTTAGCTCTCAACTGTGGTTAGCTCTCACTGCCCGTTTAGCTCTTCTGTGGTTATCTCTCACTGCTGTAGCTCTCACTAGCTCACCGCCGGTTAGCTCTCACCGCCGGTTATCTCTCACTGCCGGTTAGCTCTCACTGCCCGTTAGCTCTCACTGCCCGTTAGCTCTCAATGCTGGTTAGCTCTCACTGCCGGTTAGCTCTCACTGCTGGTTAGCTCTCACTGCCGGTTAGCTCTCACTGCCGGTTAGCTCTCACTGCTGGTTAGCTCTCACCGCCGGTTAGCTCTCACCGCCGGTTAGCTCTCACTGCCGGTTAGCTCTCACTGCCGGTTAGCTCTCACTGCCGGTTAGCTCTCACTGCTGGTTAGCTCTCACCGCCGGTTAGCTCTCACTGCTGGTTAGCTCTCACCGCCGGTTAGCTCTTACCGCCGGTTAGCTCTCACTGCCGGTTAGCTCTCACTGCTGGTTAGCTCTCAATGCTGGTTAGCTCTCACTGCTGGTTAGCTCTCAATGCTGGTTAGCTCTCACTGCTGGTTAGCTCTCAATGCTGGTTAGCTCTCACTGCTGGTTAGCTCTCAATGCTGGTTAGCTCTCACCGCCGGTTAGCTCCCGGTTAGCTATCATGCTGGTCTAGATCTCAATGCTGGTTAGCTCTCACGTGGTGAGATCCCAATACACATGGTCGCGTATCCATGTGGTTAGCTCATCTCATCTCACGCTCTATCTATCTATCTAGTCTATCTATCTAGCTCACCGCCGGGTTAGCTCCACCTATCTACTGTCTGTCCACTGTCTGTCTGTCTGTCTGTCTGTCTCTGTCTGTCTGTCTGTCTCTGTCTGTCTGTCTGTCTGTCTGATCTGTCTGTCTCTGTCTGTCTGACTGTCTGATCTATCTGTCTTTCTGTCTGTCTGACTGTCTGTCTCTGTCTGTCTGACTGTCTGATCTATCTGTCTTTCTGTCTGTCTGACTGTCTGATCTATCTGTCTGTCTGTCTGTCTCTGTCTGTCTGACTGTCTGATCTATCTGTCTTTCTGTCTGTATGTCTGTCTGTCTGTCTTTCTGTCTGTCTATCTTTTTTCGTTTTTCCTCTTGATGAAGCTGAACCTCCTGAAACCTGATTTGAACCGGCCTTATTGAACATGCTCCACCTGTGTGTATGTCTGTTTGGAGCACAGGTGTGTAGGTTGTTTGGACTGTAGCAGCTCACCACTGGCTTGTTTGGTGATAGGCGTGCGGAGAGACTTCAGTGTTATTGCTATCATGATGAGGTGTAAGTGTGCGGTGTGTGCTGGGTAGCGGGCTAGTGGGTCAACTGTGTCTATGGTTAAGCGGCCCCTATAAAGATGGCGTTTACTCCGGGGTGGTGTTAGTGTAGCTCTGGATATACGCCAGTGTGCTTATGTACTCATCAGTGATACAGTAAACACAGCTCCTCGCGTATACCCGGCTGATAGCGAGCGGCATACAGGAGAGTCTGGGTACAGTATACAGGTCTATATCCTTTATATATGAGTCTGTACGAGGACGGAATCGTCTGATGGAGATCCCTAGGAACCGGATGATTCCATGTTCCTGCTTGTACAGAGAGACATCCATATGATCTTAATCCTGAGAATGGTCTGTCTGTGTTTGTGTGTGTAGTCCACATTTAGGTAACTCCACTAAAAGTACACTTACGTGTATACTTTAACTATAAAGACGTATACACTAAAGTGCAAAACTAATATATAAACAGTGAACTTTAAGGAACTGTAAGTGTTAATATCACTAAAAGTGTAAAAACTATTTAACCTGTATACTAGTACAGAGTATACTTAAAAGTGAACTTCAATCAAATACAAATGTAATTATTATTATTTTTATTTTATAGTATTTTCTGAAATGAAAACATATCTATAATTATCAGACTGCAAGAAAACATTCAGACCATTCCATCCCCTCCCCCGACCCCCCCGTGTGTGTGGTGGTGCAAATACAGAAGAAAAGTAAAGGTTTTAGGGTCGCTGTGCAAATAGATACAATAAGTAAATAAAAAAAATTAATAAAAATAAAGTAATCAAGTGCAAAAATACATGATGATGAAGACAGCAGGGATTCCACAGAGTAACTGCCCATTTCCCATGACTTAATAGTTTCCGGCCTTGATCCGTGCATGAGAGCAACTGAGAGTTTAAGCGAGATGCTGTCCAAAAAGCTGAGTAGCCATCGCCTCCTTGTGATTGAACGCGGATGATCCCATCGATTAACCAGGAGTTTCTTGGCAGCAGTTATGCAGGGTGCAGAGTGATAATCGTATCTGGTGCAGACTAATATTAAACTAAGAAAAATCACTCAGAGGAAAAACAGAGGGTGAACATGGAATAGTGTGTTGGACTAAAGTTGTAAGATCATCGAATATACAATGTAATTATTATTGTTATTATTTAAATTGTAAATTTATATCATACCTGTACATTTAGTTTTAGCCTTGTTGTAGCACTAAATAGACCTGGTAAACTAGTCTGGGTGTCAAAGGTCACTACTCTTAGACACACAGTATACTTTAAAGTGTACTTCTAGAAACTGGGATGGAACTATATAACTAGATTACAGTAGGTATATATATTCTTGTAGTATAGATCCAAAGACTTGGAGTTAGTTGTGTACTCACGGTGAGCACTCCTACACCTACAGCGCCCCTCATGGGAACTTTTATAAACTGTAAAGAGGCCAGTTTATTATATACCAGGAAGTACTGAAGACGTACACTTCCTAGTGCACTAACACTACCATACTTAACACATGAGGCGTACTGGATACATGTACTCCGACACTGCCTAGGGTTACTACACTCACTCAGTAAGGGAGAGCTGCGTGTCTAGGAATGACCTGCCTGCGTTCTGGCCATATCAGCCGGCACTAGAGCCGGTTCTCCGTGCTGCTGTGCTCGGTAAAAGAGTATCCGCGTACAGAGCAGCGTGTTCAGCATCATCCTTTACACCGACACTGCATACACTAACACTGACTTGGTTTAGCTGAACCTGAAACGGGTTAGGTTAGGCAGCGCTCAGTCGAACCTCCTCCCACTGAAGGGTCTCTACGCTCTGACGGATACGTCACCTGACTGACCTCCTGTGTGTCCGTGTTCCTTCACGTATCCGAGATTCGGCTGAGTCAGGCTCCCTGCCCGGTTAGACCGCCTCTTATGGGCGGTTGATCATTTAGAGAGACAGCCCTAAATGTGATGGAGCCCCCCCACCCACCCGTGTGATTGGGACGCCTCTATCAGTATTCACCCCGTCCCTGCAGACTCGCTGTCCCGGTCTCCGCTCGTCCTCTTGTCTTTGAATCTGTTTATGCCCTGCTGACTCACGACCTCTCCTTCTTAAAGAGCCAGTGCTTCATTTCTGAGGTCCGAGCGTGCTGGTCGTATTCATTCTTCATTAACACAAGCCTATTTCCAGACACACAGGCGGGATGTGTCTCCTGCTGTGCTTTATGTAAATGAGCTCTGTTCTAACTGGCTGCCCTGTGATGTGACTGGATCAAAAAGCAGTCCAGGTGGAGACACTCCTTATAGCTTCTGTGAGGTCCAATAAACTGTACAGTCATTACCCAGACAGAACAGTAGGAGTCAACCCAGAGGAGTGAAACTCTGTGTGTAGGTGTGACATGGTGAGACGTGCTAATGATTCGAGTTTCGAGCCGCACATGTGGCGAAAGCTGGGACGGGTCTTATCCCTGACTGACCCAACACCACCACTACAGACCTTCAGCGAGCAGTGGTGTCCTCCATGAGTTGTCCTGTTAGTGCAGCACCATCGGCAGACGGCTGCACCACGCAGGACTACACCCACACAGACCGTTACCACGACTGTCCTTAACACCACGTCACCGTCACCAAACACTGCAGTGGTGTCGTACCAGACTGTCATGGAGTGACTCAGAACGGCAGCGGGTCATCTTCAGTGACGAGTCCCGCTTTAGTCTTGGTGGAGACGCCCAACGAATCCGTGTGTGGAGGCACCGTGATGGTTGTAGCTTCATGGTGTGTTTCGGTTCTATGGTCGCATCAGAAGGAGCTACATGTACTCTTTCTCTCTCTCTCTCTCTCTCTCTCTCTCTCTCTCTCTCTCTCTCTCTCTCTCTCTCCCTCTCTCTCATTCTTTAATGCATGATGGCACCCCTTGGCAGGAGATAAGAGAGGCATCTGATTGGCTGGACCGCTGCAGGACTTTCCGTGGCTCTGAAATCACCAGGCAGAGCGAACGACTCCAGCCAGCTTGTCTGAATAGTAGGCTCATCCTCCAGTACGTGTGGAGCTAGCATGCTGGATTAGCGCGGTGTACAGTATTTATATCAGCTAGAGCGGGAGCTCTCCTCTACACACACACCAAATAGACCAGACCGATTAGAACAGGTTCCTGAGAGGACTGGACCCGCGGACAGACAGAACTCGGACTGGTAGCGCTGGTTTGGCCAATGCTAATCCCTGTTTATAGGTAACAGTGAGTCATACAGTGGAACCACATCCTCCAGTCTATTAGCCGTCAGTGATCAGCTCCACATGCTCTGAGAGCCGTGTGGTGATTTAGGCCTGCAGTTAGCACCATGCTAATTTCCGACGGGGTGCGTTTGGGGGCGGTATGTCTGAGTTGTCTGTAAAGGAGCCGTATGTAAGAAGTTGGAGAACCAGTGCTGTCCTCAGAGGGTGAAGGAATAACACTGCTGACAGTGTGTGTCCATGTAACGTGCTGCAGAGGTCTACTGAAGTTAGCATGCTAACCGGTTAGCCCCAGTCTGTCCTGTCTCATGACTGTGAGTGACTGTAGGGTGGAGTAACATCAGTACGGCAGAGAGGATGTAGAAATGAGGAAGGCTGATCTCAGAACGGGTCTTTCAGACTGGTAGCTAAAATATCTTCATCATCTCCATCATCTTCTTCATCACCATCATCTTAATCTTCATCATCATCTTCATCATCATCATCTCCATCATCATCATCATCTCCATCATCATCTTCATCATCATCTCCATCATCATCTTCATCATCATCTCCATCATCTTCTTCATCATCATCTTCATCATCTTTATCATCATCTCCATCATCATCTTCTTCTTCATCATCTTTATCTTAATCTTCATCATCTTCATCATCATCTTCATCATCATCATCTTCATCATCATCATCATCATCATCATCTTTATCATCATCTC
>JAMWET010006754.1:17500-22500 GCA_024036415.1 Prochilodus magdalenae
AAATCTGCATGAGTTATAATCCCCGGGTACGGCTGGTGCACGAGGGCCGCA
Source organism: Prochilodus magdalenae (assembly GCA_024036415.1). NCBI lineage: Eukaryota > Metazoa > Chordata > Actinopteri > Characiformes > Prochilodontidae > Prochilodus > Prochilodus magdalenae. The sequence goes on from JAMWET010006754.1 coordinate 17,552, forward strand.
CCATTCACCAACTGTACCTGTAAACCCCCAACACCGCAAACACAGGGTATACACCCGACCTAACGAGGAACTGTAGAACTCTCAGTCTATACCACAGTACCTACATTTAGAGCTTAGAGTTATACACTCCACCTAATGAGACACTGTAGAACAGACTCAGTCTATACCACAGTACCTACATTTAGAGCTTAGAGTTATACACTCCACCTAATGAGAAACTGTAGAACAGACTCAGTCTATACCCCAGTCTATACACAGTACCTACATTTAGAGCTTAGAGTTATACACTCCACCTAATGAGGAACTGAAGACTCATTCTAAACCACAGTACATACATTTAGAGCTTAGAGTTATACACTCCACCTAATGAGAAACTGTAGAACAGACTCAGTCTATACCACAGTACCTACATTTAGAGCTTAGAGTTATACACTCCACCTAATGAGGAACTGTAGACTCAGTCTATACCACAGTACCTACATTTAGAGCTTAGAGTTATACACTCCACCTAATTTCCCTCTGGGATCAATAAAGTATCTATCTATCTATCTATCTATCTATCTAATGAGAAACTGTAGAACAGACCCAGTCTATACCACAGTATCTACATTTAGAGCTTAGAGTTATACACTCCACCTAATGAGGAACTATAGAACAGACTCAGTCTATACCACAGTACCTACATTTAGAGCTTAGAGTTATACACTCCACCTAATGAGGAACTATAGAACAGACTCAGTCTATACCACAGTACCTACATTTAGAGCTTAGAGTTATACACTCCACCTAATGAGGAACTGTAGAACAGACTCAGTCTATACCACAGTACCTACATTTAGAGCTTAGAGTTATACACTCCACCTAATGAGGAACTGTAGAACAGACTCAGTCTATACCACAGTACCTACATTTAGAGCTTAGAGTTATACACTCCACCTAATGAGAACCTGTAGAACAGACTCAGTCTATACCACAGTACCTACATTAGCTGAGGTTTCTATGGGGTCTATTGTATACAAGCACTGGATTTGCAATTCAGGAACACTGTGGCCACGCCCCCTCCAGAACAGAAAGGCGGGGCGTCTTTGTGATTGGTTCCAGGTTTGTGTGAGTGCTGAGATGAGCAGGACTGCTGCTAAGATCGGCGCAGTGCCGGAGAATAGGGCCTAAAGAAGCGGAAAGGCTTGGCTCAGTGTAAAGCGTGAGCGGTTGAGTGTTGGGTTGGGGACGCCGGTGTTACAGGGTCACTGTGTCCTTGAGAGTGCGAGTGTGTGAGAGCGCGAGTGTGCGAGTGTGAGCTGATAGCAGGTGCTGTTTCTGTCGCGCTCTGTTTTAATCTTTAGAAGGTGCAGACGTCCTTGAGGATTCCTGAGGAGAGATCTCCGTCTCCCGCAGAGATAAAGCCGCGCTACCGTCCCGCTGCACATGTCTGCGTGCGCTCCAGTGGTTTCCTCGTTTCCTTTCGGGAAGCTTTCAGTGAGTTCAGCTCCGGAGGAATCACGGAGATGTCACAGAGCCTAATTCAGCTGTAATTACATCCCAACCTGGACACGCTGGTGCTGTTCTGACTGCACAGGTTTGTGCGCTGGCCCGGAATCCAAACTGCTCAGCATCGCTAACAGCCGTGTGTGTGTGTGGTATGATTATGTGTGGTATGATTTCCCTGCTGGTGTGCGCTGGTTTTTAATGGTCTGGCCTCCCAGTAGGGTCAAACTGGTTATCCATCATATCAGCATCCAAAGTTGGGTCTGCCACAGGAGCTGCTGATCCAGTTCTACACGGCAGTCACTGAATCAGTACCCTTCACAGACGGGACCGGAGCAGACTACAGAGGACCATACAGACAGCTCGAAGATCACTGGAGCTCCACTTCCCATGCTCCACGAACGTCATCACAGACCTGTCAGACCCTGGACACTACATACCCCAACTCCTCCGCTCCGGCAGGCGCTCAGGACCCTGTACACCAAGACCAGTACTAATAAGTACACACCAGAAGGTACTAGTACGGACCTGCGGCAGAGCAGACAGGCAGTGTCTCGCGTTCTACTTGTTCTGGCCAGTAGAGGGGGCTGCTCCTGTCTGCTGACCACTTTCACCCCTTACTGTTACATTTAAGGCATTGGCAGACGCTTACCCAGAGCGGCTTACAGCCGTGCTTAGAGTTCCGTCAGAGAATGTTTCCCAGCTAGACCAGGAAGGTAAGAGTCTAGAACTCACCTAAACAAGGGCCAGTGCTGAGAGAGAACAACAACCAGACATATATCAGCATAAGTGCACTACCTGGCAACCCCAACCCAGCGCTCATACCTAGAGAGACTCTTAGAGAGAGCTGTTCGGACAGCCAGTGGGAGTTCATTCCACCATCTGGGAGCCAGGACAGAGTCTGGGCGCTTGTCTACCATGCGTCTTCAGGGATGGCGGGTCGAGTCGAGCTGTACAGGTCGACTCTTAACCATTTCCATAAGCTCCTCTCTACCTTAAGAGTCGACCTGTACAGCTCGACTCAAGCCGCCATCCCTGAAGACGCCTGGGAGACAAGCGTCCGGTCCATTCCTGGCTTTGTAGGCGGGCGTTACAGTTTGGAATCTGATGCGGCAGCTACAGGAAGCCAGTGAAGGGAGCGCAGTGGAGGGAACACGCGCTGGCCTAGATTTAGAGAACGCTGGATTAAAGAACACCCATGTACGACGTGTGGCATTTGTTGGTAGCCGCGTCTCTGTCTCTCCAGAACTGGGGCCTAGGGGTGTGTAGGTCTGGAGATTGGCCAGGGCACACAAACATCCCTCTTGGACCAGGGCACACTAATGTCTCTCCTGGACCAAGGTACCCCAACGTCCCTCTTGGACCAGGGCACACTAACGTCCCTCCTGGACCAAGGTACCCCAACGTCCCTCTTGGACCAGGGCACACTAACGTCCCTCCTGGACCAGGGCACACTAATGTCCCTCCTGGACCAGGGCACACTAGAGCCCCTCCTGGACCAGGGCACACTAACGTCCCTCCTGGACCAGGGCACACTAATGTCCCTCCTGGACCAAGGTACCCCAACGTCCCTCTTGGACCAGGGCACACTAACGTCCCTCCTGGACCAGGGCATACTAATGTCCCTCCTGGACCAAGGTACGCCAACGTCCCTTTTGGACCAGGGCACACTAGTGTCCGTATGGACCAGGGCACACTAACATCCCTCCTGGACCAGGTTCATACTAATGTCCCTCCTGGACCAAGGTACGCCAACGTCCCTCCTGGACAAGGGCACACTAGCGTCCCTCCTGGACCAGGGCACACAAATCTCCCTCCCAGACCAGGGCACACTACTGTCCCTCCTGGACCAGGGCACACTACTGTCCCTCCTGGACCAGGGCACACTAGCGTCCCTCTTGGACCAGGGCACACAAATCTCCCTCCCAGACCAGGGCACACTACTGTCCCTCCTGGACCAGGGCACACTACTGTCCCTCCTGGACCAGGGCACACTAGCGTCCCTCTTGGACCAGGGCACACTAGCGTCCCTCCTGGCTCAGTGCACACTAGAGCCCCTTCCCTGTTCTCCTCTGAACACCAACTGCCACTGCGGTTTAATCAGTGTTGGAGCAGTGATGTCACTAGCGCCAATGTTTGCTACTTCTGTATGTGTAGCTCAATAAATATTGATCATATCAGTCTAAATCGATCATCAGTTATTGATCCTGGTCACCTTTATCCTCCTTCCCAACACACCCGCACTCCCACACCTCCTTCTGGGTGCAGCTGGTACTTTGATGATGAGGGTATGTGGGTCATATTTGGCTAATATCCAAATTACCAGTGCCTACAGTGGGCCAGCACTGCCACTGCTGTCTGGGTCAGCGCTTGGCTCGGACCGCTGGCTCTCCGTGGACAGGAGGTCTCACGCTGCGTTGAACCTGGAAAGTTTCCGGCTTTCAGGCAGGAAAAATCCATTTGGTGATATCGGAAAGTCTGAGGTTCCAGAGAAGGACGTCCACGGTTGGGAAATAAATGAGGCTGTAACAACAACTCTTTAACCGTAAAAGCTCTCTAAGAGCTTTCCGACGCCCACAGCGCTCAAATCCCAGATTGCCCGACCTCGACTGGGGGAAGTTGCTGAATGCTCGGAGGGAGTGAGAGGCTCTGAAGCGTCCAGGTTCTTAGGCGTCCTGAACGCAGCGTTAGCCATTTTTCTCGGTGGGGGAAATGAATGGGCTTCTCGGAAATCAACAGCGGCTCACCCGGGTTGCCAGATTGGTTGATTGGTAAAAGTGCTCTGGTGGGCGGACAGAATTTGGGCTGCTTTGTCATTACTGTGGCAGGTCCTCTTAAAGCACTGTACTTCATACGGCAGCTGAAATTTGGTTTTCAGCTAAGAGCATGTTTGCACACGTGGCAACACGTTTTTATCATGTGCCGTGTTGCGTGTTCTGATTCTTCTTTGTTCTCGAACTCGCCCTGCAGTTTTTGTTATATCTTCACCTTTCCAACTCCAGGACGTTTGGTCGGATTGGGAATGCTGAGCTTGTATACGGGTTTACTGGACATGCGGCTCGCATGCAGTCATTGGTTATTCATTGTTTCCATATGGGAAGGAATGGGGGGATGTTGTGCACCAAGCTCCATTTGCATCTCCCGATTAACCATGTGGGGAACCATGCCAGACACCTAGACATGCCCTGGCAATACGCTGGGATAGTGAACATCCTGATGTTCTCCTTTAGAACCTGCTAGTATAACTCAGAATTCATTTTTCCATCACTGATGAGCCGTCCTGACCCAGATGCAGCACAGCAGGCCCAAGTCATGATACTACCACCACCATGTTTCACAGATGGGATACGGTTCTAATGCTGGAATGCAGGGTTCTTCTTTCTACAGACAGAATGTTCCTTGTCTGTTCTGGTCCCACAGAACACTGTTCCAGTAGCTCATCAGGCTCGTCCATGTGGTCTTTA
>JAMWET010006754.1:27500-40000 GCA_024036415.1 Prochilodus magdalenae
GCAAACACAATCCCGTTTCACAATGCTGCTGAGGGTGTGGCCTCGTCGCCAACGGCAACCATGGTTCCAGCTCATTGGCTGGTTATGAGGTAATTGGATAATCACGTTAGGCGGCAGGACGGGGAGTCTGGAGATCGGGGCTAATCACTGCCTTACATTACAGGAGGGCTTCACCTGAAGAGGCTAACGTCGCTAATAATGAATGGAGGTCAATGGAGGAACGTTAGCATCACGCTAGAGGGACAGAGAGATTCAGGTCTTAAAGAAGAACAGTAAAATCAATAGAAGACTCTCTCTCTCTCTCCTCTCTCACTCTTACTCTCTCTCTTTCTCTCTTATTTCCCTCTCTTTCTATCTCTTCCTTCTTTCTCCTCCTTTCTCCCTGCCATTCTGTGTCTCTCTCTTTCCTTTCCCTCTTTCATTCTGTCTGTCTTTCTCTCTCTCCCTGTATGGGCGTTTCTGGGCCTTCACTCTCTTTTCCACTCTTTCGCCGTCTCAGTTCTGGAGTTCCTCTTTTGTTTCTCCTTCTCTCTCTACATCCCTTTGGTCATCTTCCTCTCTGAGTTTTAATCCATTGCTCGGTGCTCGGCTCGTTCTCTCTGGAGATTAATTAGCTGATAATCAGACTGAACAAGTGTTCTGCCACACCGCCGCTAATTAACATCGCGCTCTGCACTCGTCTGCTGCTGCCTTTGTTCTTTGCGCTCTCTAAAACAGTTTGTATTGTACAGCTGCTGCGCTCTGTGTGTGACTGTACAGGCTCCGCCCACAAACCTTTCCTTTCATAGCTGCTACAGTTTATGTGTATGTGTGTGTGTGTGTGTGTGTGTGTATGTGTGTGTGTGCGTGTGTGTGTGTGCGTGTGTGTGTATGTGTGTGTGTGTATGTGCGTGTGTGTGTATGTGCGTGTGTGTATATGTGTGGGTGTGTGTGAGTGTGTGTGTATATGTGTGTGTGTGAGTGTGTGTGTATATGTGTGTGTGTGAGTGTGTGTTTGTGTATGTGTGTGTGTGTGTGTGTGTCTGTGTGTGTGGGTGTGGGTGTGTGTGTGTGTTTGTGTGTCTGTGTGTGTGTGTGTGGGTGTATGTGTGTGTGTGTGTATGTATAGGTGTATGTGTGTGTGTGTGTGTGTGTGTATATGTGTATGCGTGTGTGTGTGTGAGTATGTGTGTGTATATGTGTGTGTATGTGTGTGTGTGAGTGTGTGTGTATGTGTGTGTATATGTGTGTGTGTGTGTATGTGTGTGAGTATGTGTGTGTGTGTGTATGTGTGAGTGTGTGTGTGTGTGTGTGTGTGTGTATGTGTGTATATGTGTGTGTATGTGTATGTGTGTGTGTGTGAGTGTGTGTGTGTGCGTGTGTGTGTCTGTGTGTGTGTGTGAGTGTGTGTGTGTGTGTGTGTGTGTATATGTGTGTGTGTGTGTGTGTGTGTGTGTGTGAGTGTGTGTGTCTGTGTGTGTATGTGTATGTGTGTGTGTGTGTGTGTGTGTGTGTGTGTGTGTGTGTGTGTGTGTGTGTGTGGACTCTATCTATAATGTATGTGTTGGGCTGTGGCTGATTCACTGTGTTCGTCACAGATGACAAAACTGCAGTAAATTATACATGAGCTGCTTTCCCCAAACCACATGCACACACCATCCTCATCCTGCAGCACCGTCACCTATAAACACCGCCTGAAGTACGCTAGCAGAGCTGAAACAGCAGCAGCCTGAAATGACCCTATCTTTGTAGATCACGGTTCATCTTACAGAGAGTCAGAAACCCCATCAGCAACTCTGTTAGGGACACTGAACACCTCCACACTGTTGGATGACTCCAGCATGCAGTTAGCACCATGCTATTTGGTGGGGCCTAAGCTTCCATTACTTGTTAGCTACATTAGCCTCATAGCTCTACTGCTACAAACTAAAGAAGATACCAAACACGTTTGGCCTGATTTGCACTGTAGCTGCTAATGCTAATGCTAGACTCTGTTCTGATACATAAGATGGAGATATGAGCAAAATCTTTTTCCTATAAAACACACAAACGTACAGACAGAGTTCAGCCTTCATGCCTGCTGCTAATGTTTTATGCTATGCTAACATAGCCTTGTCCATATTTCTACAAAACATAAAGTCATACAGAGTCAGAAGCCACATGAACTAGCCTATTAGAGATACGGAACACCTCCACACTGTTGGATGACTCCGATATGCAGTTAGCGCTATGCTAATGGCTGGGGTAGCCTATAAGCTCTGCTACTTATTAGTAGCATTCAGAGTGGGTTGGTGTGAAATGCTTCCAAAAGTCAGATTTGAGCACAGTGGTGGTGAAGGTAACCAGACGTCCCCTCTAAAAGCTCCCTCACAGGAAGTCCCTACATGAGGTGGTTCTGAATACGCTGCCTGATGTCTGAGACGCTGTTTATGATAGTGTGGAGAAGATCTCAGCCTTAAACTCCATTCATGGTGGAGGGATACATGCTGCAGGGCGCTGTGAGGTCAAATAGTCCCCCAAAGGAACTTAGTATTTCCAGGTTTTCCAGATTTTCATCATCAACATTCCATACACACTCAGAAGACACATGTAGGTTCACTGTGGCTTAGATAGTCGACAAAGTGTCTATATGTGTGTTCTAGACATGGAGAACCCTGGTTCCCATCACCACCGCTGTAAAGAACATCTGAAAATTGTTGGAATTCTCTTTGACCTAGTTCGATGCAAGTCCTGCGTACTGCAGTTCATGCTAACTGTTGATGCTAATACACTGATAAGCTTCATTAGCCTAACCAACTTCCAGGGTGAGCACAGGTGTCACTGTCTGTGTGGGTGTAAGAGAACCTTCACACATTCATATGCCATTCCCAACTCTCTACACCTGTAGCTCCTCAGCTAACGCTAATGCTAGGCTCTGTTCTGATCCACAACAATCTCCTAAACTAGCGTTTGAAAGGAGAGATGAGGAAAACAAGAGCATCTCTTGGCGCAGCAGAAATCCTGTAAGCCTCGGGGCACGAAAAGCTCAAAGCCGCTCTCGCTGCATACGGGGCTGAAATTGCTCGGCTGGCCGGGTAGATTAGCGGCGGGGAGGATGATGAAAAGCCGCAGACGAAGGTGAGGAAGGTGGCGGTTGAGTGTGATTAGAGCAGCGAGGAGCAAGGCGGCTTTCTGAAGGTTGCGGAGGTCACGCAGCCGCAAGGACGCCTAACAAAGTCGCACAGCCTGCTGAGACTCAGAATCGGAGCCTGTGTGTGCATAATGGGGCTCTCTAAGAGCCTGAGGCATGTGCTTCCCTTTAAAGGGCCCGTATCCTCCTCACTGTATTCTGACCGTTGTCCAGACTTAGAACTGAGCAGGTTCCTTGTGTCAGTGGGCCTTTAGGACTGGCACATGCACACGAGCTCTGCCCTCCAGAACCCTCCAGCGTGAGGCTAATGTGCTGTAGGCCGACTAGCCGGATACATGTAAATGTTGCTTTTATGACATCACAAAAACAGCTCATTCAGAACTACAGAGGTGTTTACTGTGGTTACTGTAATATGAGACCTATGTGGTGTCCCAAGTTTGCTTCTTTAGCTTTAGCACCCTGTAGCTAAGTGATGGAAGCTTATTAGCATCTTTAGTTAGCATTTTGCTAAGTACTGTTATGCAGTAATCTGTAGCTCAGCGCTGGTGTACCATCAGTTTGTTGAATTCATGATTTTGTGTTATGTTTATAGATCATCTACACATATATAGTGCAGTTCTATACACATTTAACTCTGTCAGGTCATTGTTTAATATATAGGTGCATGTTAAATACATGTAAATACAGAATTAACTTGACATAGGCTGCTCTCTCTCTCTGCAGTACCCAGCATGCATTGCATAAATACTTCACACAAGCTGTTGGAATCGCTGTGATGAAGTGCTAGCCTAGCCACGAGCTATCGGCTAATACAACCAAGCAAGAGAGGGACACCAGGACTTCTGGATGTGTGAGTACAAGCTGTTCGCCTTGGCGCTGCCACGGTGCTACCACATATTCGTAACGGTCTGTGTCCATGTAGTCCTGTGTGGTGCGGTCGTCCGCACTCATGGAGGACACCACTGCTCGCTGGATGTCCAACTTCATTGTTTATTAACACAGAGTAAGAGCTGACTAATGGTGTGCAGTAAGTGAGTGTTAATGAGCTCCTGCTGAGTCTCACTGCAGCTCTAATCAGATCCACCTGATTCCTCCATCCACAAGCTCCTGAAGGTTCGTCAGCTCAGTCAGCTGAGTTACATTGGGAGTGAGCATAGGATAAAGAGTAAGGTTCTGTTATCAACACCGAGAGGAACCAGAACAGCAGTACCCTGAACATATTCCTGGAATTAGATCAGATGTTCTGGGAATGCTGTGTTGTGCTGTGTTGTGTTAGTTAACAGCAAGTAGACTTAAAGGGGAGATCCACAAAACAACTACCGAGCTCAGTGACGCTGCTATTGTCTGGGGACCCCTCTTTATGCACTGGGGCCCATGGAGACGCCTCGGTTGGTCACGCTGGATTCACAAGGAGACACTAACAGGGAACGTCAGTGTGACCGCAGATTATCTTCGGACAGATCGGAGCTCTAACCAGACCCGGCTGCGTTTCTCTGGAGCGTCCAACGGAGCGGAAGAAAATTTTGGAAATGGAGGGAAGAAAATTTGCTTTTTCTCACGGGTTCTCTAACGTAGACCCTAATGTGGTTCCCTCTGAAAGGAAAACGTCTCCACTGAATTATTCAGAGCTTCAGCAGCTCTTACACTAACATATACCGCACATACTGACCACCACACACGGCCTACAGCTTCAGCAGCTCTTACACTAACATATACCGCACATACTGACCACCACACACGGCCTACAGCTTCAGCAGCTCTTACACTAACATATACCGCACACACTGACCACCACACACGGCCTACAGCTTCAGCAGCTCTTACACTAACATATACCGCACACACTGACCACCACACACGGCCTACAGCTTCAGCAGCTCTTACACTAACATATACCGCACACACTGACCACCACACACGGCCTACAGCTTCAGCAGCACTTACACTAACATATACCGCACATACTGACCACCACACACGGCCTACAGCTTCAGCAGCTCTTACACTAACATATACCGCACACACTGACCACCACACACGGCCTACAGCTTCAGCAGCTCTTACACTAACATATACCGCACACACTGACCACCACACACGGCCTACAGCTTCAGCAGCTCTTACACTAACATATACCGCACATACTGACCACCACACACGGCCTACAGCTTCAGCAGCTCTTACACTAACATATACCGCACATACTGACCACCACACACGGCCTACACCTTCAGCAGCACTTACACTAACATATACCGCTCACACTGACCACCACACACGGCCTACAGCTTCAGCAGCTCTTACACTAACATATACCGCACATACTGACCACCACACACGGCCTACAGCTTCAGAGCTCTTACACTAACATATACCACACACACTGACCACCACACACGGCCTACAGCTTCAGCAGCTCTTACACTAACATATACCGCACATACTGACCACCACACACGGCCTACAGCTTCAGCAGCTCTTACACTAACATATACCGCACACACTGACCACCACACACGGCCTACAGCTTCAGCAGCTCTTACACTAACATATACCGCACATACTGACCACCACACACGGCCTACAGCTTCAGCAGCTCTTACACTAAACGCCGGCCATACTGACCACCACACACGGCCTACAGCTTCAGCAGCTCTTACACTAACATATACCGCACATACTGACCACCACACACGGCCTACAGCTTCAGCAGCTCTTACACTAACATATACCGCACATACTGACCACCACACACGCCTACAGCTTCAGCAGCTCTTACATTAACATATACCGCTCACACTGACCACCACACACGGCCTACAGCTTCAGCAGCACTTACCCTAACATATACCACACACACTGACCACCACACACGGCCTACAGCTTCAGCAGCACTTACCCTAACATATACCACACACACTGACCACCACACACGGCCTACAGCTTCAGCAGCACTTACCCTAACATATACCGCTCACACTGACCACCACACACGGCCTACAGCTTCAGCAGCACTTACGCTAACATATACCGCTCACACTGACCACCACACACGGCCTACAGCTTCAGCAGCACTTACACTAACATATACCGCACACACTGACCACCACACACGGCCTACAGCTTCAGCAGCTCTTACACTAACATATACCACACACACTGACCACCACACACGGCCTACAGCTTCAGCAGCACTTACACTAACATATACCGCACATACTGACCACCACACACGGCCTACAGCTTCAGCAGCACTTACACTAACATATACCGCACATACTGACCACCACACACGGCCTACAGCTTCAGCAACACTTACACTAACATATACCGCTCATACTGACCACCACACACGCCTACAGCTTCAGCAGCACTAACACCGAGATATACCGCACACACTGACCACCACACACGGCCTACAGCTTCAGCAGCACTTACACCGAGATATACCGCTCATACTGACCACCACACACGGCCTACAGCTTCAGCAGCTCTTACACTAACATATACCGCACATACTGACCACCACACACGGCCTACAGCTTCAGCAGCTCTTACACTAACATATACCGCACATACTGACCACCACACACGGCCTACAGCTTCAGCAGCTCTTACACTAACATATACCGCACATACTGACCACCACACACGGCCTACAGCTTCAGCAGCTCTTACACTAACATATACCGCACACACTGACCACCACACACGACCTACAGCTTCAGCAGCTCTTACACTAACATATACCGCACACACTGACCACCACACACGACCTACAGCTTCAGCAGCTCTTACACTAACATATACCGCACACACTGACCACCACACACGACCTACAGCTTCAGCAGCTCTTACACTAACATATACCGCTCACACTGACCCCCACACACGTCCTACAGCTTCAGCAGCTCTTACACTAACATATACCGCACACACTGACCACCACACACGACCTACAGCTTCAGCAGCTCTTACACTAACATATACCGCACACACTGACCACCACACACGGCCTACAGCTTCAGCAGCACTAACACTAACATATACCGCTCACACTGACCACCACACACCGCCTACGGCTTCAGCAGCACTAACACTAACATATACCGCTCACACTGACCACCACACACCGCCTACGGCTTCAGCAGCTCTTACACTAACATATACCGCACATACTGACCACCACACACGGCCTACGGCTTCAGCAGCTCTTACACTAACATATACCGCACATACTGACCACCACACACGGCCTACAGCTTCAGCAGCACTTACACTAACATATACCGCACATACTGACCACCACACACGGCCTACAGCTTCAGCAGCTCTTACACTAACATATACCGCACATACTGACCACCACACACGGCCTACAGCTTCAGCAGCTCTTACACTAACATATACCGCAACATACTGACCACCACACACGGCTACAGCTTCAGCACTTTACACTAACATATACCGCACATACTGACCACCACACACGGGCCTACAGCTTCAGTCAGCTCTACACTAAACATATACCGCACATACTGAACACCACACACGGCCCTACAGCTTCAGCAGCTCTTACACTAACATATACCGCACATACTGACCACCACACCCGCCCTACCAGCTTCTCAGCAGCTCTTACACCATAAACATATATACCGCACATACTGACCACCACACACGGCCTACAGCTTCAGCAGCTCTTACACTAACATATACCGCAACATACGGACCACCACACACGCCTACAGCTTCAGCAGCGCTTACACTAAACATATATACCAGCACATACTGACCACCCACACACGGCCTACAACTTCAGCAGCTCTTACACTAAACATATACCGCACATACTGACCACCACACACGGCCTACAGCTTCAGCAGCGCTTACCCTAAACATAATCGCACACACTGACCACCACACTACGACCTACAGCTTCAGCAGCTCTTACACTAACATATACCGCACACACTTGACCACCACACACGACCTACAGCTTCAGCAGCTCTTACCCTAACATATAACGCGCAACACTATACTTCAGCGCACCTAACATACCTACTGACCACTGACCACCACACACGACCTACAGCTTCAGCAGCACTAAAACACTAACATATTCCGGCTCCACACTGACCACCACACCGGCCATACGGCCTTCACGCGCTAACACTAACAATAATACCGCTCACCAACGGACCACCACACACCGCCTACGGCTTCATGCAGGCAACAACTTAACATTCACCGCTCACTGACACCACAACACCGGCTACGGCTTCCAGCAGCTCTTACACAAAACATACCGCACATACTGACCACCACACATGGCCTACGCCTACGCCTTCAGCAGCTCTTACACTAACATATACCGCGACACATACTGACCACCACACACGGCCTACAGCTTTCAGCACTTTACACTAACTATACCCGCACTACACACGGGCCTACATCATGCAGCTCTTACAATAACATTACTGCACATAACTGACCACCACACACGGCCGTACAGCTTCAGCAGCTCTTACACTAAACAATATACCGCACATACTGTGACCCCCAACACACGGCCTACAGGCAGCAGCCTCCTTAGTACTAACTATATACCGCACCACTGACCACCTACAACATCGGCGCTTCAGCAGCTCTTACACTAACATATACCGCACATACTGACCACCACACACGGCCGACAGCTTCGCAGCCTCTTACCACTAACATATACGCACATAACTGACCACCACACTCACCGCGCTCCAGCTCAGCAGCTCTTTAACTACATATTACATACTGACCACCACACACGGGCCTACAGCTTCAGCAGCTCTTACACTACACCGCCACTGACCACACACACACGCCTACAGCTTCAGCAGCTTCACCACTAACCATATAGCATGTCATCTGACACTACACAACTACATCATAGCTCGTACACACGAACTGACCACATACTGGACCACACAACGGCCTACAGCTTCAGCAGCTCTTACCCTAAACATATACCGCACACACTTGACCACCCCACACGTACACCTAACAGCTTCAGCAGCTCTCTATCACTAACATCATAAGCTACACCACTGACCACCACGTCGCTCACGAACTACAAGCTTCAGCAGCTCTTACACTAACATATATACCACACACACTGACCCCACACAACTGACCTACAGCTTTCAGCAGCTCTTACGACTAACCTATACCCACACGACTGGACCTACCACACACGACCTCAGCTTTCAGCAGCTTCCTTACACTAACATTATACCGCACACAACTGACCACCACACACGCCCTTACAGCCTCAGCAGCTCTTACACTAACATATCAGCGCTCACACTGACGCACCAGCACCACCTTCCCTACAGCTATCAGCAAGGCACTAACACTACATATGACCACACACACTGACCAACCACACACGGCCTACAGCTTTCAGCAGCTCTTACACTAACATATACAACACCACTGACCACCACACACGGCCTACAGCTTCAGCAATCAACTATACCACTAACACTATCACCGCCATCACACTGAAACCACCCACACACGGCCTACAGCTTCGAGCAGCACTAACACTTAACATATGACGCCACATACGACCACCACACAGCGGCCCTACAGCTTCAGGCAGCGCTTGACACTAACATTACACCGCACAACTGACTGACCACCTACACACGGCCTACAGCTTCAGCAGCTCTTACACTAACATATACCGCACACACTGACCACGCACCAGCGGCCTACAGCTATCAGTCAGCATCTTACACTAGCATAATCCCACACCAACACTGAACACCCACACATGGCTAGCAGCTCTTACACTAACATATACCGCTCACACTGACCACCACACGTTACTGACGATTTTGTTACATATTCGAAGGTAGGTAGATAAACACACACACGCAGTTTAGCTGGAATGTTTCTGAAGCTGAACATTGCGACTGGTGCAGCAGCTTTACAAGGAACTGCAGTAATTACTCACACAGAGAGGAAGATAGAGAGAAAAGGAGAGAGGGAGAGGGAGAACAGGAGAAGGGGAAGACAGAGAGATCA
The DNA here is from genome assembly GCA_024036415.1 of Prochilodus magdalenae. Taxonomy (NCBI): domain Eukaryota; kingdom Metazoa; phylum Chordata; class Actinopteri; order Characiformes; family Prochilodontidae; genus Prochilodus; species Prochilodus magdalenae. The sequence continues at coordinate 37,684 of JAMWET010006754.1, forward strand.
ATGGATCAATACAGCTGATCGGCAGCATTTATAACAGTTTAAGAGTCTGAGGGTGGAGCAGAATCAGCATGCCTACATACATATGACCTTTCATACACCATCAGTTCTACTCTGTTCTGAGATTAACAACCCTCTCACACTCCAGGCAGGTGCAAGTGTAGATAGATAGATACTTGATAATGGTGATGGCGGAGTTGTTGATGGTGATGATGATGATGGTGATGGTGATGGCAGTGATGGTGGTAATGATAATGGTGATGGTGGTGGTGATGGTAAAGGTGATGGCAATGATGATGATGATGAGGGTGGTGGTGATGGCAGAGTTGGTGATGATGATGATGGTGATGGTGATGGTAATGGTGATGATGGTGATGGTGGTGGTGATGGTAAAGGTGATGGCGATGATGATGATGAGGGTGGTGGTGATAATGGTAATGCTGATGTTGATGATGGTGATGGTGATGATAGTGATGGTGATGGTGATGGTAATGGTGATGATGGTGATTGTGGTGATTGTAAAGGTGATGGCGATGATGATGATGAGGGTGGTGGTGATAATGGTAATGCTGATGTTGATGATGGTAATGGTGATGATAGTGATGGTGATGGTGATGGTAATGGTGATGATGGTGATTGTGGTGATTGTAAAGGTGATGGCGATGATGATGATGAGGGTGGTGGTGATAATGGTAATGCTGATGTTGATGATGGTGATGGTGATGATAGTGATGGTGATGGTGATGGTAATGGTGATGATGGTGATTGTGGTGATTGTAAAGGTGATGGCGATGATGATGATGAGGGTGGTGGTGATAATGGTAATGCTGATGTTGATAATGATGATGGTGATGATAGTGATGGTGATGGTGATGGTAATGGTGATGATGGTGATTGTGGTGATTGTAAAGGTGATGGCGATGATAATGATGATGAGGGTGGTGGTGATAATGGTAATGCTGATGTTGATAATGATGATGATGGTGATGATAGTGATGATGATGGTGATGGTGGTAATGGTAAAGGTGATAGCGATGATGATGATGAGGGTAGTGGTGATGGCGGAGTTGGTGATGGTGATGATGGTGATGATGATAAGTTTGGTGATAATGGTGATGTTGATAATAATGATGGCAATGTTGTGATGGTGGTGATGATGATGATGATGATGATGATGGTGATGGCGATGATAATGGTGGTGATGGTAATGATGATGATGGTGAGAGTGATGATGGTGATGATAGTGATGATGATGGTGATGGTGGTGGTAATGGTAAAGGTGATGGCGATGATGATGAGGGTGGTGGTGATGATGAGGGTGATGGTGATGATGATGATGATGTTGATGGCGATGATAATGGTGATGATGGTAATGGTGATGATGGTGATTGTGGTGATGGTAAAGATGATGGTGGTGGTGATAATGGTGATGCTGATGATAATGGTGATAGTATTGATGATGATGGTGAAGATGGTAATGGTGGTGTGAGTATGATGATGATGATGCTGATGACAGTGGTAGTGATAATTATGGTTATGGTGATGGGGATGATATTGATGACGGTGATGGTGGTGATGATGGTTGTGATGATGATGATGATGATGGTGGTGATGGTGATGGTGATGATGATGGTTGTGATGGTGATGATGGTGATGGTGGTGATGATGATGGTGATGATATTGATGATGGTGATGGTGGTGATGATGGTTGTGATGATGATGATGGTGGTGATGGTGATGGTGATGATGATGGTTGTGATGGTGATGATGATGGTGATGATAATGGTGATAGTATTGATGATGATGGTGAAGATGGTAATGGTGGTGTGAGTGGTATGGATGATGACTGATGCTGATTGACAGTGGATGGTGATGATGATGTGGTTATACGGTATGGGGATGATGATGTGATGGTGAGTGGATGGTGATGGTGATGGGGATGATATTGATGGTGGTGATGATATTGATGGTGGTGATGATATTGATGGTGGTGATGGTGGTGATGATGGTGATGGTGTTGATGGTGTTGATGGTGGTGATGGTGGTGATGGTGTTGATGGTGGTGATGGTGGTGATGGTGTTGATGGTGGTGATGGTGGTGATGATGGTTGTGATCTGTAGTTCTGAGTTTAGTACCAGTCTGTTGCTAGTAACTGTGTTGTTCCCTCATAACCTGTTTTAAATTCAGATCAGGGACGTTTATGTAGGTAAGTGTGTGTGTGTGTGTGTGTATGTGTGTGTGAGTGTGTGTGTGTGTTAGTGTGTATGAGTGTGTGTGTGTGTGTATATGTGTGTGAGTGTGTGTGTGTGTGTGTGTATA
>JAMWET010006754.1:50000-57500 GCA_024036415.1 Prochilodus magdalenae
GAGACGAGAGCGGGAGACGAGAGAAACAGAAACACATGCCAGTGGGAGAGTGAACGGGCATTCCGGTCTGAGTGTGTATGTATAAGTTAATGGAGCCGTACCTGGTACAAACACTGCACCATCCGTGAACTGGATCGGGCTAACTGGAGGTACACATCAGTGTTCCTCCTCCCACATCAGCACCAGTAGGCCAGCTGGAACTCCAGGAGAATTGGGCACTGCTGGTACCGTATGACCGTAGGTTCTGCAAGATGTAGCCACACGTATGGTCTTTGGTGCCACGTTCAGACACTAGCCAAAACAGTAACATCATAGATAACTGGTCAGGTGTTGTGGTCCAGATGTGGTGGTGTGTGGTACCTTGTGTGTGGTCTGACAGTGTCCGTGAGAATTCCCCTGTAGGCTGGGATTGTATCCACTGCTGTTGTGTGACCCGTATGGTGACCGTGTACGTGTGTTCCATATACACCTGCAGATTCAGCTACTTCCTCACACTATGGTCTGTTGGCCACGCCCACCATGCAGTGTTATTTGTGTGTGTGTGTGTGTTAGTATGCCAAACAGTACACATGTGAGTAATATGTGTATGGTGTGTGTCTGAGTGTGTGTGTCTGTTTGAGTGTGTGTGTGTGGTTGTGTGTGTGTGTGTGTATGTGTGTGTGTGTGTCTGAGTGTGAGTGTGTGTGGTTGTGTGTGTGTGTGTGTGGTTGTGTGTGTGTGTGTGTGAGTGTGTGTGAGTGTGTGTGTGGTTGTGTGTGTGAGAGTGTGTGTGTGTGTGTGTGTGTGTGTGTGTGTGTGTGTGGTTGTGTGTGTGAGTGTGAGTGTGTATGTGTGAGTGTGTGAGTGTGAGTGTGTGAGTGTGAGTGTGAGTGTGTGTGTGTGTGTGTGTGTGTGTGTGTGTGTGTGTGTGTGTGTGAGTGAGTGAGTGTGTGAGTGTGTGTGTGTGTGTGTGTGAGTGAGTGGTGTGTGTGAGTGTGTGTGTGGTGTGTGTGTGAGTGAGTGTGTGGTGTGTGTGTGTGAGTGTGTGTGTGGTGTGTGTGTGAGTGAGTGTGTGTGTGTGGTGTGTGTGTGTGTGGTTGTGTGTGTGGTTGTGTGTGTGTGTGTGTGTGTGTGAGTGTGAGTGTGTATGTGTGAGTGTGTGAGTGTGAGTGTGTGAGTGTGAGTGTGAGTGTGTATGTGTGAGTGTGTGAGTGTGAGTGTGTGAGTGTGAGTGTGAGTGTGTATGTGTGTGTGTATGTATGTGTGTGTGTGTGTGTGTCTATATGTATGTGTGTGTGTGTGTGTGTGTGTGTGGTTGTGTGTGTGTGTGGGTGTGTGTGTGTGTGTGTGTGTGTGTGTGTGGTTGTGTGTGTGTGTGTGTGTGTGTGTGTGTGTGTGTGTGTGTGTGTGTGTGTGTGTGTGTGTGTGTGTGTGTGTGAGGAGGATCTCTGATATCTGCACCACCAGCTTTATTCCACTGATCCATAAACTCCATCATCATCATCCACACTGAGAGCATACAAATAACAAAGAGCAGCTTGTTCTCTCTCCCTTCCTTCTCTCTCTCCCTCTATTCTCTCTCCCTTCCTTCTCTCTCTCCCTCTCTCCCTCTCTCTATTCTCTCTCCCTTCCTTCTCTCTCTCCCTCTATTCTCTCTCCCTCTCTCTCCCTTTTCTCTCTCTCTCTATTCTCTTTCTTTCTCTACCATCTCTCTCTATATTCTCTCTTCCTCTATCTCTCCCCTATTTCTCTCTCTATTCTCTCTCTCTCTCCCCCTCTTATCTCTCTCCCTCTTTTCTCTCTCCCTCTGTTCTCTCTATTTTCCCATTTTCTCTCTTTCTCCATACATGCAGTGGTGTTCCTGTTGCCTCACCGCAGATAGGTCTGGGTTTGATCTGTAACCGGGTCCTTTCTGTGTGGAGTGTCCATGTGTTGCCAGTGTCTGTGTGGGTTTCCTCTCACAGTCCAAACACATGCAGGTGGAGGCACTATACTGCCCCCTAGGTGTGAGTGTGAGTATCTATGCCTGTGTGTGTGTCCTGTGCTGGGCGGGTGAAGAGGGTGGTTCATGCCCAGAGTGGATGTAGACGTGGACGTAGCCTGTCCACATTGCTGAATGTTCATACCACTTGTACCTCTGCTGGCGACCTAGGTACCTGTACTAGGTATGATCCAGCCTATAGGCTCCAGCTTAGATGATGAATGAACGAATGAAGGAACGCTGAGGCTGATCCACTCAGGGAGTCTTGGTCCACTTATCTGGCAACCAAGAGTTCAGATGGCAGAGTTCACACGCTCTATCGATCCTCACTAACAGAGGAATCAATCACACCGAAGCTGCCACGCCCCGCCAGGGTGCAGGCTGGTCTCCAGCGGCAGTGCGCTGTGCGTCGCTCTGATTGTAGCTCTCCTGTTCAACCACAGCTCATAAAGCGAGACCTCCAGCTCCTTCAGGAGGAGCCAACCAGCAACAGGCTATCAACCGCACCAGCTCCTAACCCCTCGAGATCCTGCACTGTGAGAGGAACGAGCGAGGGCCAGAGGCTACCGTCTCCGTCTCCCTCCGAACCGAACAGGAAGTGTAACAGGAAGTGCGTGCTGTGGCAGATTCCTCTGGCGTGTGTGTTAATCCCTTTGTGCGGCTCCGTGTTCCGCTGCTGTGTTTGGTGTCTGTGTGTCTCTGATGTGCTGATGTTCATCTAGGAACCAAAACAAAAGAGCGAAAAAGGAGAAAATCTCTCCGATCGGAGGAGCGGGACCACCTACGGCTCGGAGACGCCGCTGTCTGTCACACAGCCCCCCGCTGTGTCCATGTGTGCACGCGCATCAGATTGATCAGCTTTATTCTGATTTCCTTATGAATATTTACAGCGTTAGGTCAGGTAAAGTCACCAGAGCCCCGAATCAATGTGTGTGCGTGTGTGTGTGTGTGTGTGTGTGTGTGTGTGTGTGTGTGTATTCATGTCTTTGCAGGGACTGATTTCTTCCGGGGTGAAGCTGTGGGGACGTAAGGCTGATTCCTATGAGGAAAAACATTTGCTCAAACATGAGACATTCGGTGTCTGACATTGGATTCCTTGGCTGTAGCACTTTAGCTTCAAGGCTAATGTAGCTAACAAGCAGTGGAAGATTACTGGACCAATTAGCATGGTGCTAACCACACGCCTAAATCATCACCTACCCGTGCAGATTCTACCATAGCACGATGTAAGCAGCCGTGGATCGGAGAAGGCACGCACCAGCGACACACAGGACCTACACAGGGGCCAAATGTTCATGCCCCACTGCTGCTGACCGTGTACTTTGACACCAGAGCTTCACCACAAGGGCTGGCCGCGTCGTTTCAGTGTGAGTGGTACGCACTCTTTTCGGACCTGCTCAGGGGCTCTTGGTCCACTTATCTGGCCACCCAGAGTTCAGATGGCGGCCCTGACCCCTGCCTAGATTTGTAATATTAATCATTTCATTTGAAAGTGAGGTTTAGGTTAGCTTTAGCATATTAGCATTTAGCTTCCCTCCATCAGAAGGACATTAAAGCACCCCTGGAAGACGCCAGCGCGTGTTGGTGTGAGACTCTGAGAGGAAAGGCTGGTGGAAATGAAGTCCTCAGATGTGGGCTGTTTGTCATATGCGATGGCTCTTTTCGTTGGAGTGCATGTCAGTTCGCTTCTCCGAGCTGTCAGAGCAGTGATGGAGCATGAATGCCTCCGACTGCAATGGATCAACTGACATTTCAAAAGGCTTTCCAGGATTACACACTGGGTCCAGCACACTGAGCCTCTCGGCACCGGTTTCAGGCACACATTGGGCGCGTCCTGGCTGCGTGTTGTGTAGGAAAGCAGGGGCCTAAGTGTGCGGTTTATACGCCGTACGTGTGCTTGGAAAACCGGCAGTGTGGATTTGGGCCCTGCTGTCACTCAGAATTTATACCATTGGTTAAAGTTATTATAGAGCTCACGGTGCTACGTGCGGACGTGTAGTCAGGGGCAGCACGTTGTTCCTCCGTGTCAGATATTAATATTCATCTTCTCAATTATTTATTCATCAGCTACATCAGCGTAAATATAAACACACGCTACATAATCATTAACATCAGACAGTAAATAACTCAACACATAATATCTCACCCTTATACACACTCATAGTGGATGCTGAATAATTCATAGTGGATACTGAATAATTCATAGTGGATGCTGAATAATTCAGAGTGGATACTGAATAATTCAGAGTGGATACTGAATAATTCATAGTGGATGCTGAATAATTCATAGTGGATGCTGAATAATTCAGAGTGGATACTGAATAATTCATAGTGGATACTCAATAATTCATAGTAGATGCTGAATAATTCATAGTAGATACTGAATAATTCATAGTGGATACTGAATAATTCATAGTGGATACTGAATAATTCATAGTGGATGCTGAATAATTCATAGTGGATGCTGAATAATTCATAGTGGATACTGAATAATTCATAGTAGATACTGCATAATTCATAGTGGATGCTGAATAATTCATAGTGGATGCTGAATAATTTATAGTGGATACTGAATAATTCATAGTAGATACTGAATAATTCATAGTAGATACTGAATAATTCATAGTGGATACTGAATAATTCATAGTAGATACTGAATAATTCATAGTAGATACTGCATAATTCATAGTGGATACGGAATAATTCATAGTGGATGCTGAATAATTCATAGTGGATGCTGAATAATTCATAGTGGATACTGAATAATTCATAGTAGATACTGAATAATTCATAGTGGATGCTGAATAATTCATAGTGGATGCTGAATAATTCATAGTGGATACTGAATAATTCATAGTAGATACTGAATAATTCATAGTAGATACTGAATAATTCATAGTGGATACTGAATAATTCATAGTGGATACTGAGTAATTCCCCCTCTGTTTTCTGGCCTTCCTATTATATAATTATATGATATAATTGTTTATTGTAAGCTAAATGTTATTAATAATAAATGAATAGCTCATTAATACCCGCTGGAGTAATCATTACAGGGTTATTAGTGAATGGTTTAGACGGAGAGGTGGTGCTGTAATGTCGCTGCTGTCGGCGGCTGAATGCTTGTGTGGAGTATAAAGTGTCAGTTTGGAGTGGAAATGCTCCGAGCTGCCCTGTTCACTTCCTCTTATACAGCCCCCGAGTCCCCGACCGCAGCTTTAATAACAGCTCAGGTCCAGAGGCCATCTTTCATTCCTCTTATCACACACTGTGTCCACTTTCACCGGACACACGCTCGCGCTCACACCCTCGCACGCGCCCGCCAGCTTTCAAAATATGACTTTCAAACCTCGCGAGCATCCATTCCTGCTCCGCTGCTCTTTATCAGGCGATCCGTGTCTGTTCTTCACCAGCACACGCTCAGTACCACTAACGCTGTAGCAACACTAACACACACGCACACTCAGACACGCCGTAACACACACTCACACTCAGACACGCTGTAACACACACCGACAAACACCAACACACACGCACACTCAGACACTCCGTAACACACACTCACACTCAGACACGCTGTAACACACGCACACTCAGACACGCTGTAACACACGCACACTCAGACACGCTGTAACACGCACACTCAGACACGCTGTAACACACACAGACACGCCGTAACACACACCAACACACACGCACACTCGGACACGCCGTAACACACACTCACACTCAGACACGCTGTAACACACGCACACTCAGACACGCTGTAACACACACAGACACGCCGTAACACACACTAACACACACGCACACTCGGACACACCGTAACACACACTCACACTCAGACACGCTGTAACACACACAGACACGCCGTAACACACACGCACACTCGGACACGCCGTAACACACACTAACACACACGCACACTCGGACACGCCGTAACACACACTAACACACACGCACACTCTGACACGCCGTAACACACACGCACACTCAGACACGCCGTAACACACACTAACACACACGCACACTCAGACACGCCCTAACACACAGACACGCCGTAACACACACTAACACACACGCACACTCGGACACGCCGTAACACACACTAACACACACGCACACTCGGACACGCCCTAACACACAGACACGCCGTAACACACACTAACACACACGCACACTCGGACACGCCGTAACACACACTAACACACACGCACACTCAGACACGCTGTAACACACACAGACACACAGACACACCGTAACACACACTAATACACACGCACACTCGGACACGCCGTAACACACACTAACACACACGCACACTCAGACACGCTGTAACACACACACCGTAACACACACTAATACACACGCACACTCAGACACGCTGTAACACACAGACACGCCGTAACACACACCAACACACACGCACACTCAGACACGCTGTAACACACACTCACACTGAGACACGCTGTAACACACACCGACAAACACTAACACACACGCACACTCACACTGAGACACGCTGTAACACACACCGACAAACACACACGCACACTCACACTCAGACACGCTGTAACACACACTCACACTGAGACACGCCGTAACACACACCGACAAACGCTAACACACACGCACACTCAGACGCGCTGTAACACACACTCACACTGAGACACGCCGTAACACACACCGACAAACACTAACACACACGCACACTCAGACACGCTGTAACACACACAGACACGCCGTAACACACACTAACACACACGCACACTCAGACATGCCGTAACACACACTAACACACACGCACACTCAGACACGCCGTAATACACACGCACACTCAGACACGCCGTAACACACACTAACACACACGCACACTCAGACACGCCGTAACACACACTAACACACACGCACACTCGGACACGCCGTAACACACACTAACACACACGCACACTCTGACACGCCGTAACACACACGCACACTCAGACACGCCGTAACACACACTAACACACACGCACACTCAGACACGCCGTAACACACACGCACACTCAGACACGCCGTAACACACACTAACACACACGCACACTCGGACACGCCGTAACACACACTAACACACACGCACACTCAGACATGCCGTAACACACACTAACACACACGCACACTCAGACACGCCATAACACACACTAACACACACGCACACTCAGACACGCCGTAACACACACTAACACACACGCACAAGCAGACACACACTGTAACACACACGCACACTCGGACACGCCCTAACACACAGACACGCCGTAACACACACTAACACACACGCACACTCGGACACGCCGTAACACACACTAACACACACGCACACTCAGACACGCTGTAACACACACAGACACGCCGTAACACACACCAACACACACGCACACTCAGACGCGTCGTAACACACACTAACACACACGCACACTCGGACACGCCGTAACACACACTAACACACACTAACACACACGCACACTCGGACACGCCGTAACACACACGCACACTCAGACACG
>JAMWET010006754.1:65000-76073 GCA_024036415.1 Prochilodus magdalenae
TGGGTTGTGCTGGAAGGGGTTTGGTTGTACTGGAGGGAGTTTGGGTTGTACTGGAAGGGGTTTGGTTGTACTGGAAGGGGTTTGGTTGTACTGGAAGGGGTTTGGGTTGTACTGGAAGGGGTTTGGGTTGTACTGGAGGGAGTTTGGTTGTACTGGAAGGGGTTTGGGTTGTACTGGAAGGGGTTTGGGTTGTACTGGAGGGAGTTTGGTTGTACTGGAAGGGGTTTGGGTTGTACTGGAAGGAGTAAAGTTTGGGGTTGTACTGGAGGGGTGTTGGGTTGTACTGGAAGTGGGGTTTGAGGGTTGTGTACTCGGAAGGGGTTTGGGGTGTACTGGGAAGGGTTTTGGGTTTTGTACTGGAAGGGGTTTGGGTGGTGTAATGTGGAAGGGGCTTTGGGTTGTAACTGGGAAGGGGTTTTTGGTTGTTTTGCTGGAAGGGGTTTGGTTGTACTTGGAGGGAGTTTGGAATAGGTTGTACTGGAGGGGTTTGGGTTGTTACTGGAAGGGGATTTTGGGGTTGTACTGGAAGGGGGTTTGGGTTGTCGTGGAAGGGGTGTGGTTGGTACTGGGAAGGGGTGGGTTGGTGTACTGGAAGGAGTTTTGGTTGTACTGGGAGGGGTTTGGTTGTACTGGAAGGAGTTTTGGTCCTACTGGGAGGGGTTTGGTTGTACTGGAAGGGGTTTTGGTTGTACTGGAGGGAGTTGTTCTGGTAATTTGTATAGATATGAAGTAGAGGATGGGCGGCGGGAAAGGGTTTTGGGTTTGTACTGGCAGGGGTTTGGGTTGTACTGGAAGGGGTTTGGGTTGTACTGGAGGGGGTTTGTTAGGGGTTGTACTGGACGTGGTTTGGGTTTTGCTGGGTTGTGTAATATGGAAGGGGTTTGGTTGTACTGGAAGGGGTTTGGGTTGTACTGGAAGGGGTTTGGGTTGTACTGGAAGGGGTTTGGGTTGTACTGGGAGGGGTTGTGGTTGAGCTGGGAGGGGTTTGGGTTGTACTGGAAGGGGTTTGGGTTGTACTGGAAGGGGTTTGGTTGTACTGGAAGGGGTTTGGTTGTACTGGGCGGGGTTGTGGTTGTGCTGGGAGGGGTTTGGGTTGTACTGGGAGGGGTTGTGGTTGAGCTGGGAGGGGTTTGGGTTGTACTGGGTTTGTGACTGTACTGCGAGTTGTGAATAACAGCGCGCACGTTTACAGGTAATCTATACGCTCCATCATCTTGTTGTTACTGTTTCCTACTTTTAAGAAGCCCAAACAGAACCAGTTGAAGAACCAGGGTTCTTTTGGTTGAATAGGGCTGTAAAAGAGGAGCAGACTTATTAAAGCCCTCTGAGTACGACTCATCGGGGGTCTGCAGAAGCGAATGTTGTTTTGTAAAAGCCCAGATTACAGTAATCCAGGAAGATATTCTCAGCAGTCCGCAGGAATTAGTGTCTTTCAAAAGCCGCGGGTCGGAGAGATGATCACTGCGCTGACCTCCCACATGAACCTCCTGCACTCATCTCCATCGCGGGTTCGGGGTGTATATGAATCAGGAACACACACCGTCGTGATCATCACAGGCACAGACATCCCGCTCCAGCTTCGAGACAGTTCAGGTCGTACAAACGGGCATCGGGCCGGCTACACCACACACACATCGATGTTGTTAGAGAGACTGGACGATAGTGCCTGGTATGGTTCTAAAGATAGCTGGACGTTTTCCTGTGTGTCTAATGAAAGGGGCAGGATGTATGGTTTTCCTGGTGTGATGAAAACCTTAACACCACGTCACCGTCACCAAACACTGCAGTGGTGTCGTACCAGACTGTCATGGAGTGACTCAGAATGGCAGCGGGTCATCTTCAGTGACGAGTCCCGCTTTAGTCTTGGTGGAGACGCCCAACGAATCCGTGTGTGGAGGCACCGTGGTCAGCACCAAGATGAACGGTTTGTGGTCACACGTCCAGAAGATCTGGTGTCCCTCCACCTCCACCCCTACCGCACCATCTGCAGGAACTGTGTGAGGATGTTCAAGCTGCATGGGATGGATTATCACAGGACACCATTAGGAACCTCTACAGCTCCATACCGAGACGTCTGGCGTGTTGGGTTAGCGAACACGGCGGCCCGACGCCATACTGAGAGACAGACTTCTGTATGTGTAGCTCAATAAATATTGATCATATCAGTCTAAATTTATCACCAGTTATTGATCCTGGTCACCTTTATCTTCCTCCCCAACACACCCGCACTCCCGCACCTCCTTTTGGGAGCATATGTAAGTTATATCTTTATTTTATGTGTTTATGTATTGATTGATTGATTGATTATGTTGATGTGCTGGTTCTCCTTGTTTAAAGTGATGTTGTATCGGGCTGCAGTGACTCTGACCTTCGGCTGCTTCTTTATTTATGAGAGTGCTTTATGCTGAAAGGCTGCCAGGTCAAGCGTAAATCTCCATATATGAATATGTGAGCATGGCTGAGGTTCAGCGGGTTACGCTTCTCCTGTAGCGCCGTCTGTTCCACTAACATACAGCACAGGAGCGCTCCAGACCGAGCACTGTCCACATGTATAATAAACACAGCTCTGCACTTCACTGTGTGGTAGTCTGGCCCACACTACAGGAGCCGCTCCTCCCGGCACTCAGAGACGGTCCTCCGAGTATCAGCCTGGTCTTAAACGACTCCTTGATCCATAGGGGCCGTTACACTATGCCAGTTTGATCCTGTGGTCTATAACCCAACCTCTACTCTAGATCATGCGCAACACGTTTCGTCCGACACCAGTCCAGACTCTGCGCATCGGCCCTGGTTGAAGAAACGAGTTGCTGATGTCCTGCTTGCGCGACACCCCCCACCAACAAGGCCGTATACATACATGTATACATGTGAATGTATTGACCTCCAGCTCATGGTGTAGCATGTGTACACCTTGTTGAGTGTTCCTGTCAATCATGACTTCACCCACATTTTGATCTTCTGCTTGGCCTGCTCCATGCAGCCTCACCGCCATCCGCCATGTTTGTTAAGCTCCCACGGGGTTGAGAGAGTGGACTGCTGTTCGTGTGGGTAATCTGAAAGTGTGTGGTGTGTGGTATGTCTTGATTGGCCTAATGACCAACATCAAAAGAGACGTTGGGGTCTCTATCCTGCGCCAAGCTCCTCGCCGTGTACTACCCAAGTCTCGCCAGATGTTGAGGTAACTCACATTCAGATTTACTGTCCCCTAACTTGAACGTCGAGTACTGTAACACAAAGAGTATTTGACTGCTGGGTTCGGCTTATTTTAGCCGTGTGGTTAATCCTGCATTTTTTAAAGAAGTTGTGTGTACTGCCTTGTGTCCCTCATGGGCACATGGTGGGCAATTAGATCCCACTGGTCCGAAGGTATGTGTCCTGAAGCCTGAAGATCAGTGTGGAGTTCTGCTTGGAAACATTGGGATGGTGTTACGGTGTTGTTACGACGGTGTTGTTATGATGGTGTTGTTACGATGGTGTTGTTACAATGGTGTTGTTATGATCCACACCTGTTTGTTACATGATTACTGTATGTTGTTACAATGGTGTGTATCGATAATGGTGTTGGCACGATGGTGTTGTTTACGATGATTTAACCATTATGTTGGGGTGTTATAGATGGGTGTGTGTCACTGATTGGTGTTGTTACAATGGTGTTGTTATGATGGTGTTGCTACGATGGTGTTGTTACGATGGTGTTATGATGGTGTTGTTACGATGGTGTTATGATGGTGTTGTTATGGTGTTGTTGCGATGGTGTTGTTACGATGGTGTTGTTATGATGGTGTTGTTACGATGGTGTTGTTACGATGGTGTTGTTATGATGATGGTGTTATAATGGTGTTGTTATGATGGTGTTGTTATGATGGTGTTGTTACGATGGTGTTGTTACAATGGTGTTGTTATGATGGTGTTGTTACGATGGTGTTGTTACGATGGTGTTGTTACGATGGTGTTGTTACGATGGTGTTGTTACGATGGTGTTGTTACGATTGTGTTGTTACGATTCTGTTGTTATGATGGTGTTGTTACGATGGTGTTGTTATGATGGTGTTATAATGGTGTTGTTACGACGGTGTTACGATGGTGTTGTTACGATGATGTTGTTACGATGGTGTTGTTACGATGATGTTGTTATGATGTTGTTGTTACGATGGTGTTGTTATGGTGTTGTTATGATGCTGTTGCTACGATGGTGTTGTTACAATGGTGTTGTCATGGTGTTGTTACGATGGTGTTGTTACGATGGTGTTGTTACGACGGTGTTGTTACGATGGTGTTACGATTGTGTTGTTACGATTGTGTTGTTATGATGCTGTTGTTATGATGCTGTTGTTACGTGGTGTTGTTATGATGGTGTTATAATGGTGTTGTTATGATGGTGTTGTTACGATGGTGTTGTTATGATGGTGTTATTACGATGGTGTTGTTACGATGATGTTGTTATGATGGTGTTGTTACGATGGTGTTGTTACGATGATGTTGTCATGGTGTTGTTGTTACGATGGTGTTGTTATGGTGTTGTTATGATGCTGTTGCTACGATGGTGTTGTTACGATGGTGTGTTCATGGTGTTGTTACGATGGTGTTATTACGATGGTGTTGTTACAATGGTGTTGTTACGATGGTGTTGTTATGGTGTTGTTACGATGGTGTTCTGGTGGTGACATGGTTTCGACTTTTTTAGCTTTAATAGAAGTAATGAAGATATAGAATAGTCCAGGGTGGTACTGATCCAGTGTGAGCATCACCATGTTCACATGTTTATGTTTATATTTACACAGCTGAGTCACATTATTATGACTGACACCGGTCGCTGCCAGTTGTGGACGAGTCATGTTTTGAATGCCCTTCTCCTGGGGCCCACGTCATGCCAGGTGGAAGGCACTGGTCTCCCAACTGATCTCCCGGGGGTCATGAAATCCGTCCTTAAGGTAGATCCATGTACCACCCATTACATGCTGATCTGCCCTCCCATGTACGGGAGGGGGTATTGGCGGGGATCTTCCAGCACGACATGCCAGAAATATCCAACCACGACTTACAAGCACTATTCTAATTCCCCAGATCTGAACCCAACTGGGCATCTGTGGGACCACTACCGTGTTCACTCTGTGGATCCTCCCCCACACTCAAACCAAAAGCCCTCCAGCAGCTGTCGTGGACCGCACCTGCAAGTTCAGCATGGCTTCAGGCAACTGCTGGTGATCCGTCACTCACCGAAATCCCTAGCCTGCTGGTCCGGATGCTGCAAACACAGAAATCGTAGTTCCTCTGAGAGGTTACTCTGATGTCATCAAATAATGGGTGACCGCGACTGGGGTAAGATTGGTGGTCTTTGGCTCGTGTCCCGCCGAAAATGGATTCAGTGCATCTGTTTGCTCCCTAATTCCTTTATTTGGGATGTGGATTTGAAGCGATTGTTCAGCTCTCTTCAGTGGCGTGCGCAAGGTACAGACGCCGGTCTACGAATAAAGCACCTGAATCTACCGCATCACAAAAAACAGCTGTGTGTGCTCCAGACGGCGGAGCGTCAAACCCACTCATCCGAACTCAGAGACGTAAGCCTGTGTGTTGCCGCGCTACGCTGCGGTGGCGAGAATGAGAAACCTGCTGACCGATGAAAGATTCATCTGAGGCGTGAGGTGACTGCGAGAGCAGCACGGGCGTCTAACGTGGTGGGGATTGTTGGCCGGATTTCCCTTTGTGCTTCCTAGACCTGGTGTTCTGAAGAAACAGCTGATTTCTGAGAAACCGCGTATAAGTATGCATTTAAAGGAACCTTATCCATTCAAAGCCACATCTCATCCGGAGCCGGAACTCCGTCTGCTGTTTTCTGTGTACGCATAGCAGATGCCCCCTTATCCTCCAGCGACCCTTCCCAGTGCAGGAACCCACTGACTCTGGGTTTGGTGCTGCGGTTTGTAGAACCGACACGTGCGGGCCGAGAGGGTTTGTGTGATGGTGTGTGTACACAGCAGTGAGGGAGAGAGGTGTTTGGTGGTGAGGTGTATTGTGGTACAGAGTGAGTGAGACAAGAGGGTTTGGGTGTGAGGTGTGTACAGAGTGAAGGGAGAGCGGTGAAAGTTTGGGGTGTGAGGTGTTGTACCGAGTCGTGGTAGAGAGCGGTGTTTGGTGTGGGTTGGACGGTGTGTACTAGAGTGAGGGGAGAAGAGGGTTTGGGTTGATGGTGTTCTTCCGAGTGAAGCGTGAGAAGGTTTGGTGTGAGCACAAAAAAACAACAACAGTGTGTAACAGAAGTGAGGGAGAGGGGGTAAATTTGGTGTGGAGGTGTGTACGAGTGAGGGAGGCAGAGGGTTTGTTGTGAGGTGTGTACAGATATAGGGAGAGAGGTGTTTGGTGTGCGGTGTAAGATCCTCCTTTGTGGGGGACTAAATTGACCTCGGACAAGCGCCCTGCAGCATGTATCCCTTTTTTTTTTCCACCCATGAATGGAGATTTACAAAAAGGGCTGGAGGATCTTCTCTTCTCACACACTATCAAAAAATACAACACAAAAGAACGTCAGTCAAGACATCAAGCATGCGCAGCGTATTAGGAGAACCTCACTCCTGTAGGAACTTCCTGTGTGAGGTAAGCTTATAGAGGGGACGTCTAGGTTTTACGCTTCACCAACACATTAGGAACTGTTCTTTCTTAACTCAGTAGTTGTATCTCCACAACAGGAGAACGTTTCACTGAGACGGTCAGCTAAAGCCCCCCTGAACGTCCTCTGTTTTACATCTCGAACACAGCTTTAATATCCTAGACAGGGAGTTTGGGGAGAAGGGATTTATCTACTAGAGTACATCCCGTCTGTTTTCTGTTTCTGTGGACCGTTCATGGAGGGAAGGAGTTATATCGTGGTAATGGGAAAAACCCCCCCCTGTAAGCTACAGCAAGCACAGAGGGTGTAAGATAAGTGCTTTACCCCTAGTTCCCTGTTAATCTAACTTAAGTCAAAGGATAAATGGTTATCCTATCTCATCACATATTCTACTAGCTTTCTAAAACTGTGTATGGTCAGAAGACCTCAACAACTGAAGGATGCGTATATAACCATACAACGCTGTAATACTCCAAGGCGTAATCCTTCCGCCTCAGGGCAATCTCAAGCAGTATACACACATACGTCCAAGCTGAGTGGAGGTTCTGAGAATGTTGGTTTTCCCCGGGTTTAAGAAAAAAACAAAGAAAAGGGGAGGGCCCCATGAGTCAGCCATCTGGCTGAGCCTGATGGTGTTTAATAGGCCGTTGACCAGTAGACAGAAACAGCTTCTGGATATATGCCCTCAACAGAACCCAGATGTGTTATTACGTAGACGGTGTTGATGCCCCAATCCATGCCGTGCGCGGAAGCTTCAGTCATAAAAATAGCCATTTCAGGACACGAGGAGAAGCCGGCACGCGGAATTAAGACCAGTGGAAACGATGAAATAATCCCTGTACCGCCGGGACATCGGACGAACACGTACGGGAACGATCGTTTTCACATCATTCAGCAATGTGGCATGTGTTCAGGATCATGTTCTGATCTGTATCAACACAGAACCTCATTATAACTCAGTACATACACTCATCCTCAACTAATATCTGCACCCCAGAGGGAGGTGTGGGAGTGCAGGTGTGTTGGGAAGGAAGATAAAGGTGAGCAGGATCAATAACTGATGATAAATGTAGACTGATATGATCAATATTTATTGAGCTACACATACAGAAGTCTGTCTCTCAGTATGGCGTCGGGCCGCCGGGGGTGTTCGGCTAACCCAACACGCCAGACACGCCAGAACGCTCCGTAGGAGCTGTAGAGGTTTCCTAATGGAGTCCCTGTGATAAATCCTATCCCATGCAAGCTATGAACATCCTCACACAGTTTCCTGCAGATTGTAGCGGAATAGGGGTGGAGTGGTTGGAGGGACACACCAATTCTTCTGGTCCGTGTGAACTACAGACCGTTCATCCTTGGTGCTTACACACGGTGCCGTCCACCACACGGATTCCGTTGGGCGTCACCCACCAAGACTAAAGCGGGACCTGCGTCACGTCCCTGACACGGGACCGAACCCGCTGCCGTTCATGACAGTGTACTTGTGGTGCTTGAGGACCATCAGTTTAACGTGCCTTGTGAATGGTCCAAGAGGGAGTGCTGTGCAGCTGTTTAGAGGAGCCCATGGCAGCCGATTGGTGGGAGGAGGTTTGAGGAGTCGGAGCTCATGAGCATATGGAGAATTAGGCTTTCTGAGGGCGCACAGGAGAGGAGCGAGGCATCCGCACCAGCAGGCTCCGAGCAACAGAGACGCATTCAGATCTATCCATCACGGACTGGCAGGGTGCTGGCCAATAAGAGCGTTCAGCCCCACCGTGCAAACAGAAAAGGTGGCACTTTAAAACCAGCTGAATGCCGTCTGAGCGTGGCCCGCTGCGGCCGAGTGCCGTAAGTGCTCTGGTTTTACCGGCCCCCACTGCAGCCTGAGTAGCTCCTTACTGGGGACGAAGAGGGAGACCTTCAAGCTGCAGTGGACCAAGCTGAGGTCACTACAGTACTCCAACAAGAGTATCTCAGAGGAAAAGACACAGGGGAACGAGAGGAGAGGGAAAACAGAGGAGCGAGGAAAGAGAGGAGATAAAACAGAGGGAGAGGGTCGGGAGAATGGGGAGAGAAACAGAGGAGGAGGAAGAGAGAGGGAGAGAAGAAGGAGGTCGGAGAGAGGGTCAGACGGAAGAAGGAAAGAGAGGAGAGGATAAACAGAAGGAGAGAAAGAGAGTGCAGAAATGAGAAGAAGAGAGAAGAGAGGAGAGGAAGCAGATGAAGAAGAATAAGAGGGAAGAGAACAGAAAAAGAGGAGAGGAAGAGAGGAGAGAAACAGAGGAGAGGAGGAGAGGAGAGAAACAGAGGAGAGGAAGAGAGGAGAGAAGAAGAGGTGAGAGAGGAGAGGAAGAGAGGAGAGGAGAGAAACAGAGGAGAGAAAGAGAGGAGAGAAGAAGAGGAGAGAGAGAGGAGAGGAAGAGAGAAGAGAATAAGGGGAGAGGAAAAGAGGAGAGGAAGAGAGGAGAGAAAGACAGGAGAGGAAGAGAGGAGAGGAAGAGAGGAGAGGAAGGACAGATCAGAGAGAGCTGTAGATGGAGAGAAGGAGAGCAGGGAGGGAGAAAGACGAGAGAGGGAATAACCGATCCATCATCTGTTTACATCATCCTCATAACACCCCGGTGGCACCTACACCCCCTTACCCCCAACCACACCCACACATAACACCCCAGCCTGCACATACACCCCCCCACCACACCCACACATAGCTGTGCTGGTACTGTACTGTAAACCCCTGTCCCCCCAGCCCCCGCCCCCACAGCCCTGTCTGAGGGTGCAGCAGTGAGGCAGGGCTGCTCTGTAATAACGCTGATGCTGGGTATCAGATGGCTGGTGGATATTGAGTTTGCTGATTGTCCTCAGGCTAATATCACTGATATCACTGGCGCTAACCGTCCAATCATCTGCCAGGAGGAGGAATCGCCTTCGGTGCTCTCCCACTGTCTGATTACTGGCCCACAAATAAATCACCCAAGTGGCGAAACGCGTGCTTTTACGTCTGTGTTCAGTACTAAGCAGGAAGATCAGCATAATTCAGGAAACTTGCCGTTAAAAGGGGGCCCGTGTCCTTCACTTTGATCTTCCCCTATTGTGGTTCACTAGGTTATCTATAAATGATAGCATCTGCGTTCGCTGGGGAACCCGGCATCGCGTGTTTCGGCGCTAACCCCACACACGCCAAGACGTCTCGGTATGGAGCTGATAAGGGTCTAATGGAGTCCTTGTGCATAATCCATCCCATGCTGCAAAAAAGCCGGCAGCTGAACCACGACTGCATGGGGTACCATAAGTCAAACAGCAAACAACCTAGCGTAAAAGAAGGATCCAGCCCGCAATTATAGAAAAGACCCATCGCTCAACAAAGTAGACAAAGAACTCGTACTCAGTTCCCTGCAGGATGGCTGTGTCGGTGAGGGGTGGGGTGGGAGGACATAAACAGTGTGTACAAAACACGTTCATGCTCGGGTGCTGACTTTCAACAGGCTGCCTTCCAACCACAGGTTCGTTGGGGCGTCTCCACCTAGACTAAAGCGGGACTCGTCCTGAAATGACCCGCTGCATTCTGAGTCAACTCCATGACAGTCTGGTACGTACACCACTGCAGTCTTGGGGACGTGACGTGAGTGTTAAGGACAGTCGTGGTATAAACAGGTCTGTGTGCATGTATTCCTGCGTGGTGCAGCCGTCTGCCGATGGTGCTGCACTATCAAGGAGGACTCATGGAGGACAACCACTGCTCGCTGAGCTCTGTAAGTGTGTTGGGGCTCAGTCAATGGACAGAAATATGGCCCTTAATTAGGGTCCGGTTCTGAAGAGGTCACAATCTTTAAAGCACAGTGTAGTGACAGTAGACCTGAACCTCGAAGTTGCATGAACAAGCTGGCAGGTTTTAAAAATGCTTTTGAGGCGCGTTCTCGTAAAGACCCTCTGAGGAACCTTCTTAAACGAAGCTCCTCATGACAGACGGCTTTCGTCTGAGACCTTCCATGGGGCGGAAAAACTTGACTAGGAATCACCCCCCAACGGTGCCTTTCAGTTTTTTATGAGGGCAACGTCCCGCCCCTCACATCATGATCTAGTGCCTAATTGGTCTGGAAGTGTCAAACACAGTCACGACCGGCTACAGCTAACCAGCACCTACCACTCAAAAGAATATCACCGTGGTGCATCTATGATTTAACTTGTTGGTACAATCTGCACGGTGGTGGAAAAACACACACACCACGGGACATAACACAGACACACACACACACACACACACACAATGAGATTACAAAAAGCAAAATATACACCACAACACCCGTCAAACAGTAACACACACAAACACACACACACAGTAAGGTGGGGGGGACTCACACACACACACACGCACCACACACACACCCCTCACAGACACGGCACCGAAAATAACAAACAAAATACCACACCAGTGTGTGTTTCCTGAAGCTTCAAAACAGCCCTTGTTGTTGTTGTTGTTGTTGTTATATCTC
>JAMWET010006755.1:0-21823 GCA_024036415.1 Prochilodus magdalenae
TTTTCAGACATCAAGATCGATTTCACTGTATTATTTCTGTATGAATTATGAAGTGATTCTATTGTACAGTTTTTAAGTAAATATCATCCAAAGTCTGCAAATATGTCAATTATATTTTAATAAGTGACACTTTACAAAATGGTCATTTCTAGTAAGAAGTGGATTTTGCTGGTGATGGTGGTGACCAGTATATTCTGTTTTTTGCTGGTGATGCTGGTGACCAGTATATTTTGTTTTTTGCTGGTGATGCTGGTGACCAGTATATTCTGTTTTTGCTGGTGATGCTGGTGACCAGTATATTCTGTTTTTTGCTGGTGATGCTGGTGACCAGTATATTCTGTTTTTGCTGGTGATGCTGGTGACCAGTATATTCTGTTTTTTGCTGGAGATGCTGGTGACCAGTATATTCTGTTTTTGCTGGTGATGCTGGTGACCAGTATATTCTGTTTTTTGCTGGAGATGCTGGTGACCAGTATATTCTGTTTTTGCTGGAGATGCTGGTGACCAGTATATTCTGTTTTTGCTGGTGATGCTGGTGACCAGTATATTCTGTTTTTTGCTGGAGATGCTGGTGACCAGTATATTCTGTTTTTTGCTGGAGATGCTGGTGACCAGTATATTCTGTTTTTTTGCTGGTGATGCTGGTGACCAGTATATTCTGTTTTTTGCTGGTGATGCTGGTGACCAGTATATTCTGTTTTTTGCTGGTGATACTGGTGGCCAGTATATTCTGTTTATATTCTGTTTAATGCACGATAATAAGAAATATAGACTCAATATAAGATTATTTCTCTCATACCAGTCTCTTGGTAAGACTATATTGCTAGTAATCCACGTCTCAAAATAATGCACTTCACACTCAAAATAAGCCATCATAAGCCAAATTTGCTTTTCAAAGAAGCAGCAGAAAATCAAAACTGTGCTTTCATTTTTTTTTTTTTATTATTAACAAGTGTGCCATCAAGACGGCCTGAATACACCACGAGTGCACTAACATGGCAGCTTTATACAAATACACCACAACAAGCATATTTAGCCAGCATCTGTATATGCATCAAAAAACATAAATCCCAGATTCAAGGCTCTCTTTCTAATGTCCAGAGCAGTAACATTCTTTAGTCTTCATGTGCCATCTTTGAACTAAAAAAATGATAAAGTAATTACTTAAACATGAACAAATGTTTCATCTTGAATCCTGTCCTGCTTTAAAATGAATGTACATGGTTTTGGTATGGCACATTAAACAAAATAAACAACAACTCTTATGTAAAATTATCAATAGAATATTGCTAATACATTATCAGCTAACACAGTTTGCAACACTGCACATAAAAGGGTAACAGTTCACTAGGAATGTAAAATATGGGGCATAACAGTATTCAATAATCACTTTTCTTTGCTGAATATTAATTGGCAAACCTTTTCCATTCTGACAGTGCTCTCTTGTAAGAAGCAGTGGAATCCTGCTCATGCAGCATATCACCTAACACTTCAATCACTTGGGATATGTCAAATGTAGTGCGTAATACTAGACCATGACATACAGAACACATTAATGCATGCAGGTCTTTGGGAAATGTTGTCACTGGGTTTTTCCCAATAGTGATCATGCAGTTCTCCTGGTCAATGAGAAGAAGGGGGCTAGACAGAGGGTGTCTACCTAAGAAGGCAGCAGCATTTTCTGAGGGCTGAAAAAAAAATAAAACGCAAAGGCACAATAAACACCAGGCATGGAGAGAGCAAATTATATTCACGATTTTTGCAAAACAGGCCAGGTTTATTCAGTGAACTATAAAATCATTAAACAAATAACAACTGACAACACTTACCATGAGAATATGGAACAGAGCCTCACTTGACCTCCCCAGTTTTGTTTGGTGGTGGAACTCAGGATAACAGGATAATCAGTGAACTTAATTCTAAAGCAGTAGTTCCTTGCCCTTCACAGGAACTGTCCTGTTGAATGTTTTTGTTATTGTTATTATAATAATGTTATTGTTTCAAAATGTCAATACAAACTGTAAGTCACTTTAACATAAGTAAATGATGCACAGTTGATGTTGGTACTTTGTCAGTTTTGACATTACCTGTGCCAAATTTAGTCCTGACTCAAATCAAATACAATCTCTCAACAGAAAAGACTAATCGCATTTTCTCTGCTAGTTCACTTGACTTTCTTTGCAATACTGTTTGCCTGTTAGTTACTTAATAAATAATTAAAATGCATAAATCAGTGAAATACCATTTTTCTTCCCTGCAGTTAACTGAATATTTGTTAAGTAACTCTTAAAGCTACACAAATAACAGAAAGTACCTACTATACCAAATATAAAAACACTCTTCATGGTAACTATAACCCACAGTACCAAGTATTGGAGAGCCCTAATATAGATTTTCCCATCCAAACAGCAATAGCAGCTAAATGAGAGGAGACATTAAAACGTTTCATTATAAAAGCAAATAAGGCACTTACAGGCTTTCTCCTGATCCAAATTCAAGCTGTCATCCTTTTACTCCTACTTTGGTCTTCATTCCAGAACTTGGTGTATTCTTTTCAGATGACCGGGACTTCTGAGGTGTTCACACGTTCTGAAGTCTTTTCATCAGCAATCTAGTAATTGTTTCCTGAAACATATTTTCAATTTCTCAATTTATGGTTCAGTACCTTAAATAATGCTGACACGTACCACCAACCCACACCCAGCTCTATGATTAATTTGAAGTAATCCAGGATAATTACTAAAGGTAGAACTATGAATGCATTGATACCAATACTGGTATAAAGTATTAGCCCAAAACATCCAGTCTTGATATGTTCCCGCAAGACATACACTGCGCAGTTTTTTAATGTATCACTAAATAGAACAAGACGTTACTCACCCATTCATATTTACATATGACAGATTGATCTCTCAACATTGGATAGTACTCCATCAAACGTTTGGCCATAGCAATTATGTCACGTTTAGATGGATAAGCAAAGTCCTCTACTGTAGCCCGCAGAACACATATCATGTTGGTCACTGTGTTCCGAAACAGTCAACAGCGGAGTTCTTTGGAGAGGGAGCACTTTTGTTCCTTCCCAGCGAGTTGCTTTTCAAAGTAATGTTTTCTTGCTTGGTCTAACTCAGTCAGTATAGAGCACGTACTCAAGGCTAGGCATTTTCATGGCTTTGGATGGACTTGGTTTAGAAGTGATGGAAGTACTGGGACCAGTGGAACATGGAGTACTGGGCTCAGTGTTTTTGGATATAGAGGTGCTGCGATCAAAATTGTGACAGCACTATAAAGAAAAAAAAAACAGATATCATAAGCAAACAGATAGTATCAAATATTTGTAAAGTGCATTACTTGACCTATAAACAATTACAAGGACACAATACGTACCTCTTCTTGATTAGCCATAAGCCATATGGCTTCCTTCTGAAAAAAATGTTCAGAACCTGGTAAGAGATCTCTGACGCCATCACGAGAGAGTTCTGCTAGCTGATCTTCAGTGATGTTGGCAGCTGTACACAAAAATGTTTAGTTAAATAAGACACTAAATGTAATAATCAAGCTACACAACCTAAACTGCAGTGGAGTGATTTACACAATAGCCATGGTTTGGGTTAATAGGAATTACAGAAACTCTACTCTTGTTGCTATTCACAATGTAAATATCTCATGATAAGATATCTGATTCACTATACATGGAAGAAATTGCTATTTATCTGATTAGCTATAATTCTGCATATACCACACTTTTTAAAAAAATATCTGTATACCTAATTGTGAAGGTTTTACTGCATGTAAAGTACTAGCAGTTTACATTTTTCTTAAACTTTCACTACAAGCAGCACAATGCAGTAATACAATATGAGCCATGATATGATTCTATTGCAATTTTTGCAACATTTTTGACAGGCCAAATACTAAAATATATTGTTATTTTTTAAGAAATTTGAGAAAGTACAAGGAAACTTAAAAATATATATGATTTTTGCTCTGTTCCATTTAGTTTTGTACATCTTAATTAGCTTGACCCTAAACTCTGGCATGTCATATATTTAGAAATAACTCCGATTCACTGACTCATGTAACATTAAAATTGTCCTATTACCAGATTACCTCAATGAATGTAAACATGTTTTAAAAAAAAGGACATAGCCTAAATCAGGGGCTTGGGCTATTCTACAGAGCTATCGTCTGGGAGCCCAAATGTGTGCTGCCCAAATGTGTGTTTTTGCTGGTGATGCTGGTGACCAGTATATGCTGGCTTTTGCTGGTGACCAGAGTTCAATATCTGGAGGGCAGTGACTGGCTAGAACCGCTACATCTGATCCCCATCGAGAGTTCACCATCACACACACCCCACCGCCTCTGCCCTTACCATAGTCCAGCGTTCTGTCCTGGCGGTAGATGGAGAAGCCTGTCGGTGTGATGCCTGTGTTTGGTGTAGCCCCAGACAGCCATGTCTGTTTTTTTTTCAGCGATTTAGCATTCGCGAGCAGGATGCTAGGTAGCGGAGGGTTGAAGCACCTTTTCCTTGTCCTGCAGAGAACCCCGGCGTGTCTACACAAAAAGAGTTTTCTCAGAGCTCTCACCAGTGCGGCCATTCTACGGCGCACCGGAACCGGAAGATGACTACTTATGAAAGATCACCATGTTATCAAACTAAGGGCTTTTTTTCTCAGGCCTTCATGTGCTATCTATCTATCTATCTATCTATCTATCTATCTATCTATCTATCTATCGCTCTGTCTGTCTATCATAACAGATACCACAGCTTGGACAACAACATGGCAAGAACTACCTGTAGGTCCTGTAATGATGATGTAGGATTGTTTGACTTATTTTCTCATCTTGCTCTGCTTTTGGGCTGAACATGCTAGGGCAGTCTGACCTGGCCATGCTTTCAGGTGTTTCTCTGGTAAATTATTTTGGGGACAGCGTAAAGGCTGGTTTCTAATTACTTTACATCCCCTGACGTCTGCACCTACAAAATTCTTTTTGGAAGGCCTGACTGTGCTAATACCAATTACTCCAAAACTTCAGTTCAGTTCAACTTTCATTACATTAATACAGGGTTATACAGTATAATGAAACATGGTCATTATCCTTCTCCAGTGCAGTATAAGATTTATGTGTGTATATAAATAAATAGTGTAGTGTAAAGACCAATAGACAAAAACTGTGTGTAAACAGTACAGTATGTGTACAAAGTGTAAAGCAGTATCAGTGTGTGGTTGTAAACAGTATAGATATATAAAGTGTACAGTGCAGGTAGCAGAGCAGATTAGTGTTCGGGTAACAGCTAAACTGCTTATTACAAATGTTCAGTAGATAAATAAATATAGATAAATAAATACACAGCTGGACGTTCAAAGTTAAAGTTCAGTGTAAACAGTCCTGTGAGGTAGTGAAGCCCAGTGTGTTCCGGGGGATCCTGGCTAGAAATTGGTGACAGTCTTTAGTGGTAGTCATGTTCTGCTAACTGTCTTTAGCGGTGTAGTCGTGTTCTAGTAGCAGTCTTTAGTGGTAGTCATGTTCTGCTAGCAGTCTTTAGCGGTGTAGTCGTGTTCTGGTAGCAGTCTTTAGCGGCGTAGTTGTGTTCTGGTTGCGGTCTTTAGTGGTGTAGTCGTGTTCTGGTAGGAGTCTTTAGCGGTGTAGTCGTGTTCTGGTTGCGGTCTTTAGCGGTGTAGTCGTGTTCTGGTAGCAGTCTTTAGCGGCGTAGTTGTGTTCTGCTAGCAGTCTTTAGCGGTGTAGTTGTGTTCTGCTAGCAGTCTTTAGCGGTGTAGTCGTGTTGTGGTAGCAGTCTTTAGTGGTGTAGTCGTGTTCTGCTAGCAGTCTTTAGCGGTGTAGTCGTGTTCTGGTAGCAGTCTTTAGTGGTGTAGTTGTGTTCTGGTAGAAGTCTATAGTGGTGTAGTCGTGTTCTGGTACGGTCTTTAGTGGTGTAGTCGTGTTCTGGTAGCAGTCTTTAGCGGTGTAGTCGTGTTCTGGGAGCAGTCTTTAGCGATGTAGTCGTGTTCTGGTAGCAGTCTTTAGCGGTGTACAGAGTGTACAACAATGGGGAGAGAACAATGCCTTGGGGGCATCCTGTGCTGAGTGTGAGGGAGGGTGAGGTGTGTTCACCCATCCTAACACACTGTGGTCTGCAGGTGAGGAAGTCCATGATCCAGCTGCACAATGGGCTGCTTATTCCCAGTGTGCTTAGCTTGTGGATGAGTCTGGAAGGGATGATCATGTTGAAGGCGGAGCTGAAGTCGATAAACAGCATCATCACATATGAATTAGTGCTGTCCAGGTGGTTGAGTGCGGTGTGGATTGCCAGGGAGAGCGCATCATCAGTAGATCTGTCTGCTCGGTAGGCGAACAGATGTGGGTCCAAGGTGCTGGGAAGGTTACTTTTTATATGAGACAGGATTGGTCACTCACTTCATCACTATTGGTGTGAGAGCGATGGGATGGTGGTCCGTCATGCATGTGATGATAGATTTGGGATTCGCTGTGTGCAAAAATGGCGTCTCTTAATTTCCGGTTTATGGTTGGTATGCATCACTGTTTCCGGTTGTAGTAGTTGTGAGGAGAATTGAGCGAATCTGTGGAAAGCAATAGCGATCATGAGTGTTTTTAAGATAAAGGAGAAACGAGTGACGTATCAACGTCAAGAGATGAAGACGTCTCTACATTGCTGTGTGCCTCTGTGTGCCAATTCTTCAAGGTACAACCCGGAGATTAGCTTTCATAGGTTTCCAGTGGATCCTGAGGTGCGGGCTCGGTGGCTTAAATAGATTCGTAGGGACAACTTCAGCCCCCTTCAAAGTCCTCGCGTCTGTAGTAGGCATTTCAACACTGGCGACTTTGTTGTGACGGCCGTGGGAAAGAGAAAACTCAACAAAGGAGCGGTGCCCTGTCTTTTTTGTGTGCTGACCGGTGTAAAGCGGAAATGCTGGTGCTTACCAAACTTAGAACCGGAAACCGGAAACGACGCCCTATGCAACTAGCCAATTGGGATGATGGTTGTGTCTTTAAAGCAGACAGGAACAGTAGACTGTGCCAGGAAAAGGCTGAAGATGTCTGTGAAGGTGGAGGCCAGCTGGCTGGCACAAGCTTTCAGTACACGCCCTGGGATCCCATCTAGGCCCGAGGCTTTCCGGGTTGAATCCCTCATCAGTGCTCTCCTCACCTCATCTGTAGCCAGAATGAGTGGTGGCTCCACCTCTTGGGCTGAGCAAACTAAATATCTGTCTTTTAAATAAGACCGGCTCCTCCAAAATTCTATCTAATGAGGTTCCAATCATTAGCAACTGATAGTGGTACACCTGACTGTAATTTTAGGCATTTTAAGCAGTAATAAATGTCCTAATCTTTGCCTCACTAGGAAACTGCATTTCTATTAAGTTTTTAAAAGACAGTTTTATCTATTAGTTACATTGCCTCAGTTTCTCAATATTGTTTATATGAAGATAAAATCTGCAGATGTTTAGATATGTTTAAAAAAAAGGCAGTGTCATTTGAGCAACACCTTCAACAGATGAGCTAAAAGGCGATAAAAATTTTTACTGGCTTGTCTGAATTTTCTCAAAGTAACTTCAGTTTTGCCTGTGACTTGCGCATGTGTGACTTACTGCCACCTCTGATCCAGCTGTAGATCGAAGATCACCAGCTGGAACAAAAACAGTGAGACATTCTGTGATGTAAGCAGGTCATTGATTATTTAGAGCTTTATATACCCAGGAGCAATACTATAAACACTATTCTAATATGGTAATTGTGTAAATGTACTGAAGTGTCCTGCAGTGATCTTCTTACTGTTACTCTGAGTGTGATGGTGATTATTATAGACTGAATTAGACTTGAATGCCCTGTTTAGTTTCTGAACAGCTGTTTCTGTAACAGATATGGAATCTGATCTACTGTATCTTACAGATCTACTATAATCTGAATATCTGATCTTTCATATCTCTGTTTCTCCACAGAGACACACTCTCTGTGTAACCTCTACACTATCCAGTCTAAAAGCTCTCCAGACAGAGGCTCTGGGTTCAGTGTAGTGACTCTGCTGGATGATGAACAGATTGACTCCTACAGCAGTATCAGCACTGATAAAGATGGTACCAGGACTCCTAAACAGGACTGGCTGAGGAAATTGAAGGAGAGTGAATGGAAAGAAAGCACTGATAAGCTAAGGGATGATGGACAGTGGTTAAACTTGGTATTTGACCAGCAGATCAAGGTGTTTGAACATGATGAGTCGGGTAAGAAGATGATATTAATCTTTTATTGAATAATCTTCACACAGATAAAGAGGGTGCTGGAGGTACCTTTCTTTTCCTTTCTGATAATCACTTTATATTTAAAGATTCAGTTTAGTGGGATGTTCGGGAGGCACTGAAATGGTCCCAGATTGCTCCTTATGAACAGATATTCAAAGACATATATATGGATTAAGAATTAAAAAAATAAATAAGCAAATAAAAATAAATAATACTGCACTAAAAAGGCAGCAAGCAGAGGGAATATCTGAGGGACATCAGTATAATTTTATCATCAGGAGGTCTTTTCTCCTCGGTGGAGACAACATGTTAGTCTCATGGAACAACATGTTAGTCTGTCAGAGAAATAAATGTTCACTGTTTCTGGACAGTCCTGTGACTAGTGGCTTGTTCACATGTTTCCTGCCCTCCTCCACCCTGTGAGTGCAGACCTAGGCTCTAGTAGCCCATGGGAATGTTGTGTAGGGTACAAAACCACAAGAGGGTGATTGTCATTTGACCAAATGGTTTAGGTTAGTATTATTTAATTAATTGAACCAATTAATTAAATCAATTATTTAATGACATTCATTAATGGAAATGAATCAAATGAGTCGGGTCAGTTAAAATTACACACACAACTCAAGGGAGATGATTTTAACACACACTTGATTATTTATTATAAGAATGTCAAAACAGGTAAGCAATCTGTGAAGCATTAAGGTGAGTACAGATTATTAAAGACACATAAATGCTGAATATTACGATTAACTAATGGAAACAACACATTTTTACTAAATTAACTTTGTGGGGGTCCCTTTAAATGGAGTAAGCTAAGGGTTAGGCCAGTGTGTATGTGCTGGAGTGATCAGGACAAGATTAGTACAGTCTGTAGGGTTGTAGCCATATTCTGGTAGTCCAGTGGGCTACTGGAGCACAGTGTGTATGGGCTGGGGTGATCAGGGCTAGACCAGTACAGTCTGTAGTGGTGTAGTCATGTTCTGGTAGCCCAAAGGGCTAATGGAGCCCAGTATGTATGGACTGGGGTGATCAGGGCTAGGCCAGTTGAGTCTATACTGTTGTAGTCATATTTTTGTAGCTTGCCACAATGCTATCCACAGTGGATCTAGAGATTTGAAGTTGCAGAGGAGCTGCTGTGACAGGTTGACACTCCTCAGCCTTTGAAGAAAATGGAGGTGTTGTTGTGCCTTCTTGACAATGTGTGACGTGTTAGTAGACAATGTCAGACTTGCATATTGTAGACACCAAGTGAAACGAATGCATAAAACATAACTTGGAATAAACTGCTGTCGTCTCCAGCACTGCCGAAAGTTATGAAAAAGTCTCATTCTTTTAAGACAATGTGTAAATGTATCTGATGATGTCTGGTGATCTATGACGGTCTCTGTTCTGTTTCAGATGGTCATACTCTTCAGTGGAGGATTGGCTGTGAGGGTGGAGAGAGTTCTGACGGCTCAGTTTTAGTTATAAACTACATTAATGAATACGGCTATGATGGAGAAGACTTCATCTCTTATAACTGGACCTTGAAGAAATGGACAGCATCAGTTAGTCAGGCTAAGAACATGGAAGAGGTGTGGAATCAGAGACCCAATAATCGAAAGTGTGAGGAGTGTGTGGTCTGGCTAAAGATTTATCTACAATACAGCACTTCTGAAACCAATCAGAGTGAGTAAAATAATTACTATAAAGATTATTCTAAGAACTATCAGTGTTAGATCTACTGTTAGTGTTAGGGATTTGTAGGGGTCACTGCAGTGAGACTTTCAGGTGGTGTTTCCACTATTAAACAGCTAATACCTCTCAGACCCGGAGCCCGACCATGATTTACTCTAACCCAGCTCCCAACACACCTGAATGAAGTCATTAAGATCACTGATTACCTGGTACAGGTGTACTGTAAGCTGGGTTAGAGTAGGACTGTAGTTAGTGGAAGCTGTTTCTGACCTGTTTATACTGTTTAGTGTCTGCAAATCACCCATTTGTGACTTTAACCAGATTTACTGTCTGTGTTGTTGAGAATAAAAGCTAGGAATCTGACAGGAGTTTACTCTGATTGGCCGTTTAGTTTAAAATCAAATAAAATAATGTACACTATTATTTCCAGTTTGTACAAATTTGCATATGTTTTGCAAAGATTAATTTTGAATAATCTATTCTTTTAGATTAGACACCAGTCACACCTTTTCTTTAGTTTGGTTTGCTTAGACAGGTTTGAACACTCCAGCTGTAACCTGGTCTGCACCAAACAATTGAACTATGGCCTACCAACAGTCCCAGGCCCATTTCTAAGTGCCTGTTTCAGTTCATTGTTGGTGGTAAGGCTTTTTCAGTGGTCTGCACCAAACAAGAGAGTTCAAGCTGTATGACAGAAGCAAATTTAACCTGAATTTAGGCAACATACAGTATATCGCCTAAAGTATTCACTCACCACCACTGGAAATGACAGAGTCCATCATTACAGACCACCAAACTTCATTTGGCCTTCAGATCAGCTTAAGAATAGTGTGTAGAGAGCTTCATGGAATGGGTTTCCATGGCCGAGACTCTGGACCACTTCATGCTCACAACTTTGTGGGGACAGTTTGAGGACGGCCCCTTCCTGTTCCAACATAACTGCACACCAGTGCACAAAGCAAGCTCCATAAAGACATGGATTAGCCTGAGTGTGGAAGAACTGGACAGGGCTGCACATAGTCCTGACCTCAACCCGACAAAACACCTTTGGGATGATTTCTGACATTTATAGAACATCTGGCCTAACTCTGAAATCTCATCTGTTTACTCACCATGACTTCAGTTAGGACAGAGTTTAGGACAGACCCCCTGACAAACCAACAGATCTTACCTTCATAATCTCCTCCATTAACTCCAGATAAGAAACCAGTTTTACACCAACACCATAACTCTTCAGTTAGGACTGAGTTTAGAACAGAAGCCTCATAAGTCAGTATGCCAGCTGTTGAAGACTGTTGTCTGCTGTTTAAACTCTTGTGTGAGGGGTAGCTTTAAAAGATCTAGTCACTGGTGAGTTGATGCCTCAGAGGAAGCTCTTATCACCCCTTACACTACAGACTGTTAGCTATAGCTACTGGTTATAGAACTGGTTGTGAATTACTTTGGAGAAAGATCTACAAGTTAACTAAATAAATAATCGGTTTCTCATGTGTTTCCTCTTTAGTTCCACCAGATGTTCATGTGTTTGTGAAGAAACCTAAATCCAACTCAAACAAACTGACCCTGAGCTGCCTGGCCACGGGCTTCTACCCCAAAGACGTGGTGGTGCGTCTGAGGAAGCTTAACACTTCACTGCCTGAACATCTGTTAACATCTTCAGGAGTCAGACCCAATGAAGATGGAACCTACCAGCTGAGGAAGAGTGTGGAGATCCAGAAGGACCATACAGCTGATTACGACTGTTATGTGACTCACAGCTCCCTCAAAGAGTCAATAATAACTAAACTGGGTTAGTAATCCATACACTTAGTTTATAATTTTTAAAATGTACCTATGTGTTTGTTACCTGTACTCACTGCTTTGAACACCAGACCCATGAATTAAAAAAACGTACCCACGGATTTGAAAATGTACTAACCGATTTGTAAGCATACTCACAGATTTGAAAAGTGTCTTGTCTTCAATTTCCTGATTCTGTCTTTTCTTCCCTCTTGTCACCTCCATGTGCCTTTGTTCTCCCCATTTACTGCCTTTGTTCTCCCCCATTTACATTTACCATTTACTACTGTTTATATAATGTAGATACTAGCTTCTCCTGTAATGCCCTACACCTGTCTCTAGCTTAAGGCTCCTCCTCTTTCCGAGGTGTTTGTCAGCCCTTGCTTGTTCATATCCCTAGTTGTTTTCCCTGTCTTTGCTTGGTGTTTTGTCTCCATGTTGGTTTTCCAGTGGCTCTGTTTAGGTTTTCTTGTAGTAACTTTGTCTTTCATGTTCTTTTCTGATTTTGTTACTCTTGTCTATTACGTGAGATTTAAGATGTATTGGTTTATGTTAAAACCGACTTGCATATTCATCCTGTCTCCTTGTCACTCAAGTTAAGTCAAGTCAGCATTTATTTATAATTCAGATGTAGCAACTGCATTAGACAGCACAGGATGGGCAGCAGTTCAACTCAAGACAAAGAGAACATACAGACTGTTAGCTCAATGTTTCAATTTTATTATTGAAGAAATTCATAAAGACGTTGCTACTGTATGTTAATGGTATCTGGGGTTCAGTCGCAGATTGACTCTTGGTTAATTTAGAAATTGTGTTAAATAATAATCTTAGATTATTTTTGTTATTATCTATCAGTGAGGACAGATAAGATGAACGTGCTACACTTAGAGTCTTTCTATAGTCTATGAGGCTATCCTTCCAGGCAGACTGGAATACTTTTACTTACATTTACGCTCTAGTTGTCTGACGGTCTGTTTTAGAGCTCGAGTGTGATCATTATACCAGGGAGCAAGTTTCTTCTGCCTAATTCTTTTACGTTTTAATGGAGCCACTTTATTTAAAGTAGAGTGAAAAGTGTCCTCCAAGCATTGGGTAAGAATATCTAGATCAGTGGGTTCAGACAGAGAGCTAATAGTATTTGACAGATCTGGGAGGTTTTCGATAAAGCTACGAGGTGTAGAGGAAGTCATAGTGCGCTTAACACAGTATTGTGTGGATAAACCTATAGTATGACTAAAACTGATTTCATATGAGATTAGATAATGATCTGAGACTGCTGTGGTCTGAGGAAGTATAGTTAGATTGTCTATATTCACTCCGAAGGTTAAAATTAAATCCACGGTGTGGCTACAGTAATGAGTTGGTCCCATTATATTCTGAGTGATACTGAATGAGTCTAGGATGGATAAAAATGCCTTACTAAGTGGATCCTGTAGGTTGGTCAAGGTGAATATTAAAGTCTCCAACGATTATTGCCTTATTTGAGACTGTTATTAAACTTGATAAAAAGTCAGCAAACTCCTGTAAGAATTCAGAGTAGGGCCCTGGCGGCCTGTAGATTGTAATCAGTGAGAACGAGTGTTTTTTTGTTCTTTGATCACATATATTAAGAAACAGAATTTCGAAAGAAGAGTATGTGCAGCCTGCTTTCTGGTTTATGCCTAAAGAACTGGAGTAGATGGTTGCTACACCTCCACCCCGCCCGTTTAAACGAGGACGGTGTACATAACTGTAGCCCGTCGGGGTGGCTTCATTTAAAGCTAAATACTCTTCAGGTCTAATCCACGTTTCTGTGAGACACAGTGCATCAAAACTATGATTTTTTTTAAACGTGAAACGGGGAGCCGGCTCAAGTGGGCCAGCTTTAGTGTGCGCTTTAGCCTTAGCTTCGGTGTTCTCTTAAGCCTTAGATTCAGCGTTTGCTTTAGCTTTGCCTCTATGCCGCCGAGACGCCACCCATTCGCCCCGCTGTGAGGGCTCTGCTGCCGGAGTCAAGGGCAAAGTCAGCTGGCTCCGGATGCCTCAGGGAGAGTTACTCCCTGAGGCATCCGGAGCCAGCTGAGAGTCTAAGCTCCGCTCACTGTTCCTGCTCTTTTTTAGGTTCTGGATGCACACCTCTAACTCTATAATCTTCTCCTTCAGACAAGAGACTAACTTACACATCCCACAGATAAAGTTAGAAAGGCTGCTGGAGAAAGAAACATAGCTGAGCATGCTGCACTCAGAGCAAAGCAACAGGTCACGGTCTGCCATATTGATACTTTCGGTTTCTCTAGACGTGTTTGTAGTTTTAGTTTATCAAGCAGCTACTCCTCTTCTCTCATCTGTACTTTACTGCACGGACAAACTTGGCTGTGTGTTTAGGTTCTTTGTCTTGTTGGATAGTCTGAGGTTAAGAGTGCTATAGATCAGGTTTTCAGAACATTTCTCAAATTTGCTCCATTCAGCTTTCGCTCAACCTTGACCGGTCTTTTCTCCTCTTGGTTTTTGCTCTGATATGCTAGCTGTGAGACCTTATATAGGCAAGTGTGTGTCTTTCCAAATCATGTACAATCAACTGAATTTACCACAGGTGGACTCAAGGTGCAAAAACTCTCACAGACTATCAAGAGAAATAGGAACCCCTCTAAGCTACATTTCAAGTGTCATAGTAAAGAGTCTGAATACTTATGTCAGTGTAATATTTTAGTTTTTTGTGTGATGTATATAAGTCAGACTGCAATCACTTTCTGTCTACAGTGCCTCCTGTCTCCCAGAGCTTCCTGGGATTGACTATTGTAGCAGTTGCCAGTGCATTCATGCTCGTTGGGGTCATCGTCTTCATCCTGAAGAAGAATCAGAAGACTGGTGAGTATAAACTGTGTTCTGTAGATTCTATTCAGATTCTGTTCACATTAGATACAGTACTATTAAAAAAGCTCTTCTGCGTCATATGACCAAAGAATAATAATCTTTATTTCTACAGTCAGTTCTGACGGTGCAGTCTGATTGGCTGAGAAGTGATCTACTGTGCGGTTATTGTAAACAGGATGTTATTTTGTACTATAAATGGATCATTCTGCCAAACACAAGCTGCTAATTATGGACTGCTGTACATGTAACACCTGATCTACAGTCAGATGTATTTAGTGTTCTTCAATAAATGTTGCTGAAATAATTGTTTGAAAAAGATCTCAGTGCCAAAACAATTCTTACTAAGACTGGTCTGTTAAAGACTACAATGTTGGTGATCTGTGTATCTGGAACTCTGGTTTGTTCTCTCTCAGGAGAGAGAAAATGTAGGTTAATCATTTATTTATTAGTATCAAGAAAGCTCAATGTCCAGTAAATGTCTACTATACTGCTCTATGCATAACACTAAAGGTCCAATTTGGCAGGATTTCTCTGAGTTGGTGTGTATTAGAGCAGCAATAAAGAACAAATCAGGCATTCTCTCATCATCATCAATATTATTTCTCTTCTCTCCAGCCTTTAACAGTATCTAGAACTGAATCTAATGTTTCTTTCTCAGGGATCTCAAACCTGAAAAACCTCAAGGTTGTGGTGACCAGCCCAACGTCTGTTAAGGTCAGATGGAAGAAAGTGTTGGAAGATGCTGACAGATACATCCTTTTGGCTTCACTGAGTCAGGCAGATGGATCAAGCAGGTTAAGGCAACAGATCAAGGTGTCATCTGAAGAAGACTCAGCTGTAATTGATCATCTGGAACCAGGTTGTTTGTATGTCATCTCTTTGATAGGAGATAAGGACAGCACACAGAGCCAGCCAGCGACTGTACATGCGGCTACTAGTGAGTACTGGTCTCCATTTCTCTACTGAGGTGTTACAGGTGGAACTGATGGTGAAGATGGTACAGAGGGTTTTCCACAGCTTGCTGGACACTACAGAGTTTCACTACTGCACTAAACCACAGATCTAAACCCTTTAGCTCCTACATATCACACACACATACAATATCATAACCACTATCAATCATCATTCTAAATACCAGAGCGAAAGGTTTTTATTTATTTATGAACCAGCAATGTGGGTGAGCTGTCTAACAAGGGATGCCATACAAAAAAGTGGGAATCTCAAACAAAGGGGACACTTACTGACCCCTTACTATTATAACACTGGGTTTACTGAATGAGGGGAAAAATGATTTGTATCAGTATCAAAATGATAGTTATAATAATACTGATAATATTTTATATATATATATAATATTATCAGTATTATATATTACAGTATTATATATATAAGTGTACTCACTTTTGTGAGATTCATGTTTATATTGTGGTACTGTGCTGTATGATAGTGTATATAGTAGATATGAATAGTAGTGCATACTTTAATAGTAGTGTATATATAATAGGTATATATAGTAGAGATATACTTTGAGTACTTCAAACAAACTAATGCAGCTACCATACATTTGTTGGTAGGTAGCTTACACTATGATACTTTAAATAAGAATTAAAATAAAAATATAATTAAAAATTAAACTCCACTTAAGGATCTATTGCATTTTGATTGTCATATTTTAGCAAGATTTTTATGCTTAATCACCTATTTTGATTTTATCATGTTTCTATATTTATTAATCAGTGGAGATTTATGTTGCTGCCAAAAAATGCCAAAAGAATGCACACATCTACATCTTTGTCCAACTTCTCAACAGTAACTAAAGGATAACTGGTGTACTATTTCTATCTCAGGGATCTCTGGCCCCCCCAAAAAAGTTGTGACGACCACCCGAACTTCTGTAAAGGTCCAATGGGAGAAATCACCAGGGCAGACGGACAAATACATCCTCTTTGTTTCGACAAGTCCGAAAACTGAGGTGTCATTTGGAGAAGACTCTGCTGAAACTGACCATCTAGAACACAGATGTTTGTGCAACATCTCTCTGTTTGCAGAAAAAGACGGTGCATGGAACCTGCTTGCAACTAATCAGGGAACTTCAGGTGAGTGTTTGGGATATTGCAGGTTATTGACAACTTACTTGTCTATTGTATGTTAAAATATTACATATCCAGAACACGCTCAGAATAGAACAGAATAAATAGGTTATGAACAGTAACACATCCAGCTGGATGCTGTGCGAAGCATCTTACATTCACCAAGCCATCAGTAAAACACTGGCTGTGGAAATAGCCAAAACACACAGCTCATGTGCTAAGTCAGTGTATACAGTTGTGTTCAAAATTATTCAACCCCCACTGCAGTAAAGTTTTTTTAGCAAGTTTAACGTTTATTTTTTATCTTGCTCACAATCAGGTAAAAGAAGGACTTTAATAATAAACAAATGCAACTTAAATTACAACAAAATTATTTGTAGTGAATAAACAAATATCCTTTTTGTGATTTCTTCAGTGACAAAATTATTCAACCCCTTAAAAATGACCACTCTCAAGAACAGAGGTCTCAATCAGGTGTCTTCAGTCAGGCTTTGAAACCACCTGCAGATGTAAACAGATCCATAACGAACAGCAATTAAGTAGATTTAAAAGGACTGAGATACTCAGCTCCTTCTACACAGTTAATAGTGTCTGTGCAACATGGTGAAGTCCAGGGAATGGTCAAAGAAGTCAAGAGAGGAGGACATTTCTCTTCATAAGCAAGGATGCGGATATAAAAAGACAGCAAAGACATTAAACACAAAGAGACACAACTGGAGCATAATTCGCAAGTTTAAAGCTACAAGCACAGGGCAAACGCTACCTGGGCGTGGCAGAAAGAGGTTGCTGTCAATGACTGCTGTCTGTTACCTGAAACGAAAGGTGGACAAAAATCTCCGGCTGACAGCTGAGGCACTGCAACAGGACTTGTCAGAGGGAGGCACTCAGGTTTCGGCCCAGACGATAAGGTGCACACTGCGAGATGAAGGCCACTGTGCCAGAACTCCCAGACGCACCCCTCCGCTGACTCCAAAGCACAAGAAGAGTCGACTCCAGTATGCCAAAAACCATGTGGACAAACCACAAAGGATTTGGGACACTGTTCTCTGGAGCACGAGACAAAATTGGAACCTATGGCTCAGAGATATGTTTGGAGGAGGAAGAATGAGAAAAGAAATAAAATGAGAAATAAAGAAAAGAACACCTTGCCTACTGGTCAGTCATATTCTGGGGCTGTTTCGCTTCTTTCGGTACAGGGAATCTACACTGTGTGCAGGGCATCATGAATTCAGTTAAATACCAGACGTTGGACCTTCCAATTAGACAATGATCCCAAGCATACCTCAAATTCTACCAGGGCTTGGTTGCAGACGAAGGGTTGGAAGATTCTGGAGTGGCCATCACAATCACCTGACTTAAATCCCATAGAAAATCTCTGGTGGGACTTGAAGAAGGCAGTTGCATCACGCAAGCCAAGAATGTCAATGAACTAGAGGCCTTTGCCCATGAGGAATGGGCTAAGATACCTTTAGATTGCTGCAAGAAACTTGTGTCAAGATATGTTTTACGTCTGAAGGATGTTATTACTGCCAAAGGGAGTTGTACTAAGTACTCATGATGTATGTGACTAAGGGGTTGAATAATTTTGTTACTGAGGAAATTACTAAAAGGACATTTGTTGGTATACCTGAAAAGATATTGTTGTAATTTAGGTTGCATTTGTTTATTATTAAAGTCCTTCTTTGACATGATTGTGAACAAGATAAAAAAAAAAAAAAAAACGTCAAACTTGCTAAAACACTTTACTGTAGTGGGGGTTGAATAATTTTGAACATAACTGTATATAGTAGTGCTGTACTGTATAGTAGTGTGTATAGTCAGTATAGTGGTGCTGTACTGTATAGCAGTGTGTATAGTCAGTGTAACGGTGCTGTACTGTGTAGCGGTGTGTATAGTCAGTATAGTGGTGCTGTACTGTGTAGCGGTGTGTATAGTCAGTATAGTAGTGCTGTACTGTGTAGCGGTGTGTATGGTCAGTATAGTAGTGCTGTACTGTGTAGCGGTGTGTATGGTCAGTATAGTAGTGCTGTACTGTATAGCGGTGTGTATGGTCAGTATAGTAGTGCTGTACTGTGTAGCGGTGTGTATGGTCAGTATAGTAGTGCTGTACTGTGTAGCGGTGTGTATGGTCAGTATAGTAGTGCTGTACTGCGTAGTGGTGTGTATAGTCAGTATAGTAGTGCTGTACTGTATAGCGGTGTGTATAGTCAGTGTAACGGTGCTGTACTGTGTAGCAGTGTGTATAGTCAGTATAGTAGTGCTGTACTGTGTAGCGGTGTGTATGGTCAGTATAGTAGTGCTGTACTGTATAGCGGTGTGTATAGTCAGTGTAACGGTGCTGTACTGTGTAGCAGTGTGTATAGTCAGTATAGTAGTGCTGTACTGTGTAGCGGTGTGTATGGTCAGTATAGTAGTGCTGTACTGTATAGCGGTGTGTATAGTCAGTATAGTAGTGCTGTACTTTGTACTGGTGTGTATAGTCAGTATAGTAGTGCTGTACTGTGTAGCGGTGTGTATAGTCAGTATAGTGGTGCTGTACTGTGTAGCTGTGTGTATAGTCAGTATAGTGGTGCTGTACTGTATAGCGGTGTGTATAGTCAGTATAGTGGTGCTGTACTGTGTAGTGGTGTGTATAGTCAGTATAGTGGTGCTGTACTGTATAGCGGTGTGTATAGTCAGTATAGTGGTGCTGTACTGTGTAGCGGTGTGTATTGTCAGTATAGTGGTGCTGTACTGTATAGCGGTGTGTATGGTCAGTATAGTAGTGCTGTACTGTGTAGCGGTGTGTATAGTCAGTATAGTGGTGCTGTACTGTGTAGCGGTGTGTATAGTCAGTATAGTGGTGCTGTACTGTGTAGCGGTGTGTATAGTCAGTATAGTGGTGCTGTACTGTGTAGCGGTGTGTATAGTCAGTATAGTAGTGCTGTACTGTATAGCTGTGTGTATAGTCAGTATAGTGGTGCTGTACTGTGTAGCAGTGTGTATGGTCAGTATAGTAGTATTGTACTGTGTAGCGGTGTGTATAGTCAGTATAGTGGTGCTGTACTGTATAGCGGTGTGTATGGTCAGTATAGTGGTGCTGTACTGTGTAGCGGTGTGTATAGTCAGTATAGTGGTGCTGTACTGTATAGCGGTGTGTATAGTCAGTATAGTAGTGCTGTACTGCGTAGTAGTGTGTATAGTCAGTATAGTCAGTATAGTAGTGCTGTACTGTGTAGCGGTGTGTATGGTCAGTATAGTAGTGCTGTACTGTGTAGTGGTGTGTATGGTCAGTATAGTAGTGCTGTACTGTGTAGCGGTGTGTATGGTCAGTGTAGTAGTGCTGTACTGTTTAGCGGTGTGTGGCAGTATGTCACAGTATAGTATGTGGTGCATGTACTGTGTAGCGTGTGTGTATGTCCCAGTTGTAGGTGCTTTGTACAGTTTATGCCGGTGTGTATAGTCAGTATAGTAGTGGTGTACTGTGTACGGTGTGCAGTAGTATAGTGTGTAATAGGTCAGTATGTATAGTCAGTATAGTTCGTGCTGTTACTCTGTGTAGCGGTGTGTATAGTCAGTTTATAGTAGTGCTGTACTGTGTAGCGTGTTTGTGTTAATAGTCCAGGTATATGTTAGTGTTTACTGTGTAGCGGTGTGTATAGTCCTCATAGTGGTGTGTACTGAGTAGCAGTGTGTATGAGTGAGTTGCTAGTACTTGCGTAACTGTGTAGCGGTGTGTATAGTCAGTATAGTGGTGCTGTACTGTGTAGCGGTGTGTATAGTCAGTATAGTGGTGCTGTACTGTGTAGCGGTGTGTATAGTCAGTATAGTAGTGCTGTACTGTGTAGCGGTGTGTATAGTCAGTATAGTGGTGCTGTACTGTGTAGCGGTGTGTATAGTCAGTATAGTGGTGCTGTACTGTGTAGCGGTGTGTATAGTCAGTATAGTGGTGCTTACGGAGTAAGCGGTGTGTATAGTCAGTATAGTGGTGCTGTACTGTGTAGCGGTGTGTATAGTCAGTATAGTAGTGTTGTACTGTGTAGCGGTGTGTATAGTCAGTATAGTGGTGTTGTACTGTGTAGCGGTGTGTATAGTCAGTATAGTGGTGTTGTACTGTGTAGCGGTGTGTATAGTCAGTATAGTGGTGCTGTACTGTGTAGCGGTGTGTATAGTCAGTATAGTGGTGCTGTACTGTGTAGCGGTGTGTATAGTCAGTATAGTGTGCTGTCTGTGAGTGTTGTGGTAGTAGTCAGTATAGTATTGTTGTACCTGTTGTAGTGTGTGTATATAGTCGTATAGGGTGTTGTACTGTGTAGCGTGTGTATAGTCATATAGTGGTGCTGTACTGTGGTCCGGTGTGTATAGTCAGTATAGTGGTGCTGTACTGTGTCGGTGGTGTTAGTCCGTATAGTAGTGTTGTAACTGTGTAGCGTGGTGTATTAGTCAACATATATGGTGCTGTACTGTGTAGCGTGTGTATAGTCAGTATAGTAGTGTTGTAACTGTGTAGCTGTGTGTATAAGTCCCAGTATAGTGGTGTTGTACTGTGTAGCAGGTGTGTAATAGTCAGTATGGGTGTTGTACTGTGTAAGCGGTGTGTCTAGTCAGTATAGGGTGCTGAGCTGTGTAAGCGGTGTGTATAGGGTCCCCCCCATATAGTGGTGCTGTACTGTGTAGCGGTGTGTATAGTCAGTATAGTAGTGTTTTGTACTGTTAGCGTGTGTATATCAGTCTAGGAGTGTTGTACTGTGTAGAGGTGTGTATAGTCAGTATAGTTGTGTTGTACTGTGTAGCGGTGTGTATAGTCAGTATAGTGGTGGTGTACTGTGTAGCGGTGTGTATAGTCAGTATAGTAGTGTTGTACTGTGTAGCGGTGTGTATAGTCAGTATAGTAGTCTGTACTGTTTTTAAAAA
The DNA here is from genome assembly GCA_024036415.1 of Prochilodus magdalenae. Taxonomy (NCBI): domain Eukaryota; kingdom Metazoa; phylum Chordata; class Actinopteri; order Characiformes; family Prochilodontidae; genus Prochilodus; species Prochilodus magdalenae. Next base: position 21,551 of record JAMWET010006755.1, read on the forward strand.
AGCGGTGTGTATATCAGTATAGTGGTGCTGTCTGTGTAGCGGTGGTGTATAGTCAGTATAGTGTGTGTACTCTGTGTAGCGGTGTGTATAGTCAGTGTAGTATGTTGTACTGTGTAGCGTGTGTATAGTCCAGTCTGTGTGCTGTACTGTGTAGCGGTGGTGTATAGTCAGTAATAGTGTGTGCTGTCATCTGCGTAGTGGTGTGTATAGAGTCGTATGTGTGGCTGTACGTGTAGCGGTGTGTATAGTCAGTAAAGTAAGGGTTTGTACTGT